>BQNB010035921.1:0-40421 GCA_026074375.1 Tanacetum coccineum | reverse complement strand
TATATATATATATATATATATATATATATATATATATATATATATATCACGTCCCCGACGTTACATTTCGTATATTTATAGACTTGCCATTCTTAAAAACGACCGATGATTCCAAAATAATGTATTCCCCGAAATAATATTTTTTATTACTTTTATCAACCCGAGCAACACTTACGACGATAAATGACATCTGTAAATCCTCCTTTGACTTTTACATTGAGTTTTTATATATAATTTTCCTAGTCGTTGACTTTGGTCTTGACCCGCCTTAAATTACTTTCAATCTTAGCTTTTTCTACCAGACACGTAATACATTATTTCAAACAACTTTTCTGTTTTGGCCGAAGGCCGGAACGGACCAGAAAATGACCGTTTTGCCCCTTTAATTTTCTACACACTAATAGAAAATACTTTTATTTTCAAATCTTTGGTTTGGTCCAATTTATTCATTTTAAATCGTTAGACTCTAAAATTTACACGGTAAAAGCGAAACGTCGTTCCGGACAACTTTCGTGCTTCGCCGGATGGCCAAAACGGGATCGAAAGTGCTCAAAACGACCGTTTAAATTTCTGCACAACAAGTATTTTTATTAAAAGCTTAGTTTTTTGACATGAATTTTCTAAACTTCTTTTGGGCGTAAAAACTTCGTTTTAAGAGTTACGAGACCCACTTTATACCGAAACGTTCGTAAAATAAACTCTATTATATATTTATATCAAAAATTAGTTTTTATACTTTCTCGACCCTCGAAATCCGAAATCACTAATCTATTGTTTTTATACCTAATTAAACCCGAAAATTTCCAATAACTAATCTGAATCAAAAACTCCAAAAATACTCATTGCATGTTAAATTTTCTTGGTGGGATATGTTTGTCTTGGCATAAGGATTAAGATTTTATAGACGGATCATGTTGCATGTGAGTTTTCGGAGGTGGTGGTGTGGTGGTGCTCGTCGGACGTACAAATGGAGGGGACGGGGAAGTGTGTAAAATATTTTTGTAAAAATGAAGAAGTGTGTGTGTGTGTATTTTGTTTATATAGTAAGCTCACTTGGGCAAATGACTCTTGTTGTCCTTCCCTCTTTTCTAAATTTAATATTTGACACATGGATGTTTCATCTTAACTTATGACCGACCACCATGGCTCAGGATGGTATTCCCGTGAATTTTTCTTTCGTTAAATTTATAATTAGGTTAAAACATTTAATAAAAATGCTAGATCATGTAGAAATAAATTTCTGACTCGGTTTCGGCTAAACTTGGGACAAAGGACGATGAAACACTAAAAATAAAATAATTAGGTTCCGGGATAAAAATAACGAGATACCAAAATCTCTAAACCGCGTAAATAGATAAAATCTTAATAACGGCTTGCGACATAGCCAAAAACAATGATTTTTATCATATCACTCAAAAACGAAAGATGACTGCTCTGAATCCAACATAGAAAATAAATCGCGGCTCAGGATAACGTCGGCCAAAAACTCGGGTTGTTGCAGTAGCCGACACTGAAGAAGCCTAAAGAACGAGCATGTGTGGTTTTGTCGCTTTTTCTAGAGCGTTGGTATCAGTTAGGATTGGGAGAGTGTACCGGTAGTATTATAAATTCTAGAACTTGCTTTAGCGATTCATCCCGAGGCTGCTAGTGAGCTCATATTCGTGTGATTAGGATTTACTAAGTGATAAGAGGCATTAAGATAAACCCTTATTTTTAGCATGTATTTGTTATAGTTATGATGGTCTCATCGATCATATAACTACCCCCACACCCTTTCTATGCACATATGTTTAGTGCAAGATACCCCTAGTAACCCCTCTGAGCCTATCCTTTTCGCGGTTCTTATAAAATTTTAGTGGATTCTAGATTATTAATGAAGAGAATTATTTACACCCCACCAAAATATTACACCCAAATCGCCTTAACCTTCCTTATATGTACTTATCTTTAGTACCTTATGGTTATCACAGTTAATAACACCTAGTTAATTATTTACTTGAGTACATGGTTGCTAAGTCGAGTCATTATTAGTGTATACAGTTTTGGGACGATTGGGATTCATGGTAGTCTTTATTATACAGAGAAATGAGGAAGAAAAGTTAAGTCATTACCCATATATTTATCTAATATTCTCTATGTTATGTTGATCCTTCTAAATATGAGTCATTAGTTAGTTTATGTTATTGTGTATCAAAAACTCAAGTGTAGGGGTGCAATTATAAACCCCAAGTCATGTATTATTTATGTTTTAGCAGATGTCATGGCAAAAGTGTATATAATAAATAAAAAAAATGAAAAAAAAATTATATAGATATGGGCTGCCATCTTGCTATTGTTTATGTTGAAGAAAGAGTCAAGAAAAGAAAAGAAAGAGATTGATGTAGAGTTTGTATATTATTGTCCTAGTTTAGTCGAGTCTTGGCTTAGCAACACCTTTTACCTGTATTCTTGTAGATAATTAGCTTGCCACCAGTCAAAATTCCCCTAAACATCCCCAACCGTGTTTCCTTTAACATACACCTAACATCACAACCCTTTAAAGACCTATTTGACAATAATTCCTAGGTGCTTATGCCAAAGCGATGGAAAATTTTGATCAATTATCAAGCCTATGGTAATTTATATGCTATGACAGGTAGTGAGTGTTATTTTCCCATTTCCTACACTATTATGATTTATTATTACACCCGAGAGAATGAGAGAATCCAAACACTTATGTGAGGTGTTAGTGAATAATTTTCGTGCTTTAAATTATGAGGTATAATTGGTTGTGCTATAAATTATCTTTATTGAGTATGTTAAATGCCCATGACTTTGCTATTTACGAGGTAGAAAAGCCCATTTGATTGAGGACAAGAAAATCCTAAGTGTAGGGGTATTTGATGAGGTGTCATTTTATAAACTTTTTCGGGGTCATTTAACCCCGAAATCATGTAAATATCTCCATTTATCATGCTTAATTGTTTCTTTTTGTCATTTTAGCATTTGTAAGGCATTTAGAGGAAACACATGTGACTTGGACTCAATCTGGGAAGAAACGGGACAAGACTACAAATCTACACGAAGATGATCAAGATTTGAAATACAGTGCGTGGAGACGGCATCACAATTCCTTGTGACGACCTTAAAGTCATCAAGAGACGACGTCAAGATTTCTTACGATGACGTCAGAGTAGCCGATACTAAAGAAGCCCAAAGAAGATTCTACAGGTTGATGACCGCGCAATTTACAAGCGACGTTGTCGCGCCTTAATCTCTATATATACAAACCCTAGTTTTTATGTTTTGTGTGGATAATTTGGAGGATCGAACCCATACTTTGAGTATTTGCAATTTGTATGATATTAGGGTTTATTAACCCTATGTGTGAACCGCCATAAACCCAAGTTCAATTGAAGTGAAGTTCTTTATTCTTTTTAATCTTTTGATATGTCTATGTATTATTTGATTAATTGTTCTTCAGTTTCAATTAACATGCTTGGCTAAATATAATTAGTGTTTGTTTATGATTTAATAAAACCTAGTTGTTTATCTTTTTTTATTGCTTCTTGTTAATGATGTGTGCGTTAGGCTTTAAAAAACTAGCTTCTTAATTGCATAGTGAAGATGTCTAGGGAAACGCGGCTAGGTTAGAAGATACCCACACAATAGTCTTCATACTACCTTGTCATTTGGGTGGATTCCGAGTTAGGTGTTTAGTTATTTAAATACTTCCACATTCCATTATGAGGGTGATGGGTAATAAAATTGGAAAAAAACTAGGGAGTAGTGCATGATTAGGTAAACACAGTTGTTTAACCATATGAGTTTTCCAAAACCTTTACTTTTCTACAATTAGTATAGAATTAGGAGTAGTTAATTAGTTTAATCAAAACCCCTTCAAACCAGAGATTTTACTTGATTTCATAAAATATAAAAAAACCAAAAATACTCTTCTCTTAACCTCTAGACCTTAGTGACCACACGATTCGAGCCTACCCAAACTATTCCCCTAGATAACGATAATAACCCCCCCTGAGTCTTGCCTATACTACACTACAACGGTTAAGTACACTGCCTTAGAGTTGTAAAACTTTGGTTTGCAATCAATCGCACATCAAAAACTAAACAAACAACCCCTCAATCAACCAACAACTTCTCAATAGTGCCTCTAACTATCCTCCAACAATCTTTTATTGAAAATAAAGCAGAAATAAAGAGAAAGAGTGTGAGAGGTGTTACAGAGCACGCAATCAGTAAATAACTAGTGAAAGACTTCCTTACTACCCTTTGATTCACTTAGTCAAAGGATAATAAGAACCCAAAATCTTTATTCCTAAATACAACAAAACCTAATTTCAAAAATTAGGGTTTTTTCCTGATTATACCAGAAATCTACCAAGAACACTAACAGATCAACTGATAATAGCCAATTGAACAAAAGAAGCCTTTAGAGATCAAATGCCCCAAATTTCCCAAACCCAAATTTTTTTAAAAATTAGGCTTTTCTAAAAAAACATTCAATTAAACCACAATCTATCAATTAACAATTGTTAATCGACTAAAGAACATTTTTAAGATCAAAACCCCCAAAAAAATTTGAAACCCTAATTTTAAAATCCAGAGCAAGAAGGAAGACCTTGCTTTGATACCATGAACAAATTTATAAAAAGAACATTAACAAGATCCTGAATCTTAATTCAGGAACAAATATAATCTCTCAAATCACAAGAACACAATATGTTGATCTTAATCAACACTCCAAGATCAAACCAAAGTTACCCCAGCTAATCCGTTGTAACTCTATTATCTAAATGATAATAGTTCTATAACAATATGATTCAAGAACAAGAATCACAAGTTGAAAAAAGAGATCAACCAGGATCGAATCAAGAGAAAAGAAAGAGATATAGCGAAGAGAGGTAGAGAGAATTTTAGGGTTATGAATTTTGAGTCATAACCCTTGGCTTTTATAGCCTTAGCTAGAAAATTAACAACTTGGTAACTTCAGCCCTTGAACTCTTAGCTCCTTGCCATCTTTAACCAAAGCATCACCACAACTTATAACTATAAAATACAAAAAGACATAACTAGTCCCTGTAATTTATGTTGCATAATAAGATTATTATTCTCAACAAAATTATATGTGCATTTTTTTATGTATATATGAATGTGGAGTAATTGAAAGTAAAAAAAACTAGTTAGTAGTTCAAATAGTAGTTAACTGTTTTTTTTTGGGTAAAATTTATTCGGGTGATCATAATAGTGAGGATGGAGTTGAACCAGTTGATAATGAAATGACAAGTTTTCCTTTTAAAAAAATGGTTGGCTATGGTACTAATAGTTTGCTGGAACAATGAATGGAAACTTATGAGAATGCCGACAACATTGAATCTATATACGATAATTTAGATATCAAGTTACGAGGTCGTAAGAAAAAATAGATTACTTTAAATAAGTCATTTGTAGTGTAGTCGCTTTGTGTAACTTCCTTTAAAGAAGTAGGTTACCCATGTAACAGGCAGAGATGTAGGATTTACCCTCATCCATTGTATTTAATTATTTTTTAGAGTAATAAATAGTAGTTAACTGTTTAAATATTTAATAAATTGTAATGGTTTTTATAAGTAGGGTTACTTTATTATAGCAACATTACTCATTTTTTTTTAAATTTAAGGTTTAAAGAAATGTGTTCTTCTTTATACTACGAATACATGCATATAAATCTCATTCATCTTTTCACTATAGTACACTATGGTTATTTCTTTCATTTTTTGAGCGCTGTGCAAAAACTTTTGCATTAAAAAAGTCTAATTTTTCACACTTTCAAATAGTGTGAAAAATATTTTAAGTATATTAACACATATAAATGTGTAAAAAAGTTGTTAGTAATTGTTAGGGTGTGTGTGTGATGTGATAATCCTGGATTTCTTACTTGAATCGTGTAAAAGTTCACTTTCCTTATAAAGTATTTCGACCTTATCGGTGCCTGGGTTGCACGAAATCTCTATCAAGATAATTCAAGAAGAATGACAATTTGTGTCTAGGCACAAGAACACAAATCAAGAACAAAAGAGATTATGTATGTGTGTTTTTCGTTGTTATGTTCTGAGACCAACGTATATGATCTTATATCATATATTAAGACATTTTTGGTTGGTTTTGGGCGGTTAGAATCAATTAAACTCAAACTATTTTTAACCAACAGACAATACTTTACGGCGTAACATAAAGTGTTACGGTGTAATGTTTTACATGTTTCACTTGTTACGACATAACAATACTCGTTACGTCGTAACCAAATAGGATTTGATTCTTTTAAAAACATTACGGCATAATGATATGTGTGAAAACACATATCCATTTTATATCAAAATAAACCCAATAAAGACCAAAAACATAATAAAAAATGGAAGATCTTGCCTTGTTTTATGTTTTGTATGTGCAGGTACGAATAAAGCAAAAACCACAGGAAAATGGTTAAAACTGGGCAAACACGAATACAAGAACGGAAGAGCACGCAAAAAGTTAGGAGAAAGTTATCAAAGTCAAGCCATAGTCAACCTTCAGTCAACTTGGTCAACAAAAGTCAAGACAAAAACTCTAAAATCCCAATTCAATCCCTCAAAAATCACCAAAATACAAAAATTACCCTTTGAGCACTAACGGTGTTAACTTTTATTAATAGAAGTTAACACCCGTTACTTTCTTTATAACAAAACATAAATCTAAGCCCAAAACCCACCATACCCGGCCCATTCTTTTTTATTATACACAAGTCAACACCTGGGTCAAATAATCAAACGCACCCTTTATAAAGTTAAAAAGGGGCGGGAGAAACAGTTTTACTGTTCATCTCCTTCCCCAATTAACCACAGGTAAAAACCATGGGGCAAATAACAATTGGGGGCCAAAAAGGACAATTCATGTGTTAAAGTACACCTTGGCAGCAACAAACATCATTCACAAGCTCTCATTGGCTAAGACCCAAAAAAGAATGCAACAGTGGCAAGTGAGAAAGCACAAGGAAAATGGCCATTTTACACTAATTTCACTCACGAAAGTAACACAATGAGTCTGACCCACGGATTGCCACATTGGCAATCCGTGTGAGCTCATAAGTGATCCAACGGTGGATAAGAAGCACTCAATGATTAGAGGAATCAAGGGCTAATGATTGAAGGAAGATCTAACATACTTTGGAGCCTAGAAGCTTCCCTGGTGGCTATAAATACGAGCTCCTCACTCACACACACATATCTTTTTCCCTTGTAATTTTTCTTAGTAAAATAGCTGAAGTAGTTTTTTTTAAATGTAATTTTACTTTTTCAAGCTCTTGTAGTCGTTTTTATAAAGAATTGTAATCTGTTTTTAAGTATTAATAAAATTCTCATTTTAGTTTTTAAAAGCTTGTTTTCACTTATAACCCTTGATCTCTTTCAAATATTGAAGTTACTGTTTCATAAGCTTGATAAGCTATCTACAAGCTCTCTTAGTCTCTAAGCTAAGATTGAGCTTAATTCAGTCTTTAATTCACTTAAACCTTAAAATCAACTTAATACCTTTGCTTGTTTGGATTGTGAGCTTTTAGAAGATGAGTTTACAAAGGAAGAACTCATATGGACTCTCACTAGTTTATCTCTGATAAGCCAGAGCTGTTGATAAGCTCTTTGAGCATTTCTGCCTTTATTTTGCTAAGGCCATTGTAAGTTTTTATTTACTTTCCTTATCTTAAGTTTCCTAGTGTAAAATTGCTTATTTGCTTATCAATTGCTTATTCTGCTTATTAGCTTGCTTCTTTGTGCTTAATGTCATCTTATATGCTTATTAGTTTAATTTGAAAATCTGTTTTAAGTTTATATGGCTTAGATGTTAGTTTTATTCAATCTATCATAAAATCAACTAAAAAAACCAAAAATATTAGAGTAATTGGTAGATCTTAAATTCTAGCTTATCTAGTTGTTAAAATAAGCTCATTAGGTTTGCTATAACCTGTTTATCATCAGTTATTATGTTTTATCATTAGATTTTAAGTTAGCTTGTTAAAATGAATCCGTTAATAGTTTTAAGGGGTGTTTGGATTAGTACTGTTTGACCATCAAAAGTTAAACTAACTTGGAGGTTTTTCTTTAGTAAGCTTAATCTGCATAATTGATTAAGATTAGAGTAGGTTTGTAGGTTTAGTTGAGCTTAATTTCATTTTGAAGCTTATAATGTTTGCCTGTACACCAGGGGAGCTAATTTTCTTTTAGATCTTTGGAAATTTTGAACCAATGCTCTTTGAGCTTTGAATTTGTTTGTAATATGTTTAGACACACTCATTGAGTGTGTCTAATACAGGTTTTATCACCTTGAAAACCTGCATTGTTGATTTGGCCATTTGGCAAATTGCACCAGCAGTAGTAACAACAGTTACTACTGCTGTCTTTTTAGTTTCAATTTAAGCTAGAGTTTTTAGGATTTAGAGTTTAAAAATCAGTAGGATTATAGTTAACATATAGCTTAATATAGATTAAAACTTGTTTTCACATTTCTAGCTTATTTCTTAGGTTAAATTAGCTAAAAAGTTCATCAAAAATCTTAAAAATACAAAAACAGTACTAAGTAGATTTTAGGTTCTTAATTTTGATTTCTGGCTTTAAGCATTTGTTTTGATGAATTAGATTAATAGTTTATAAGTAGGTTGTTAAGTTTTCAAAAGCTCAAATCCTGAAATAGCTTATTGAGCTTTCTAGCTTATTTTGATCATTAGATTTAGATAGCTTATAGTGTTTTCAGTTAACTTAGCTTATTGAATTTAGCTTATTCTCATCATAAGCTATCTAGAACAACTTTTAGATTGGAATTTGAGCTTAAAATGAGTTGTGTGCAAGCTTATTAGTGAATTTTAGCTTTTTGGAGCTTAAAAGCTCACTTTCTGTTTACAGCTTATTAAAAAGCTTTTTGAGTGCTTATTTTTGAGTTTCAGCTTATAGTTTCTTTGTTAAAGTTGCTTAAAAAGTTGTCCTCTACAACTTTTCTTCTTTGTGTTTTTCATAAAAATAAAAAAAAAGGGAAGTGGAAGTCGGGGGTGAGCAAGACTCGAACCCCCGACCTCAACACCTCAACCTTTTATACACACACACACTCCCACTCCTTACCACTGTGCCCTTGGGTCTTTTTCATAAGACCCAGGCATAATTAATTCTTTATATCCAACTTTGGCATATAAGCCTATAAGCTGAAAAAGCTTATTTCACAGTTTATTTAATAAGCTGTGATCTCGGGCTTATTTTTCTTAAGTTTTAATTAGTTTAAGCTATTTTCTGTTATTTTTCTAGAATTTTTAGAGTTCGTTTAGTATTTTTAATCATTTATTTTCATTAAAAACTTTAAAAAATCATAAAAAATAGAAAAATAATCAAAAAAATAAAAATCTTTTTTAGAAAATTTTCTTTTATCCTAAAGTTCATAGGAAAATTAGTTTTGCTTTCGTAGGGTCTAACTTGCAAAAATTACGTTTTCTAAAGAACGTGATTCATTCTTGTTTTCGTCTTTCGTGTTTTAACATTCATTTCAACTCCGTTTTTGTTTTAGTTTTCGTTAAACTTACTTTTTAGTCAAATAGAGTCCATTTTAAAAGTAAAATTTAAGTTAGGTTTAATTTTAGCAAATTAAGGTTTTTGACCTTCATTTAAGGGTCCCGTTTTGCGTTTTTAGTTAAATTTTGATTTCCTTTATTTGTTTTCATTCTTAATAGTTAGAGCTTGTTGATTTTAATTGTTAAAAGTAGTTAATCAAATCAACTATTGTTTCCCATTCAAATCATTGTCCGAACAATAAGCGTAGTTTCAATTTCACAAGTCGTTGGGGAAAACAACCCGGGGTATCATACTTCCCGGTTATCATACGTATTATATTATATTATATATATTTTGAAGAGTTTCCTTTTTACCTTTGTCCTCAAGGGTAAATTGGTTATTTTCACCGTATTATATATATTATAGTATTTTATTGTATATAAAACTACCAATCAGTTTTTGGCGCCGCTGCCGGGGATTTGTGATTAAGATTCTTTCGTTTGAAGTTTGTTGATAATAATTTGAAGACCCTTTCATTTTTGAAAGTTTTGTTTTTATTAAAATAAAAAAAATAATAATAAAAAAATATAAAAATAAAAAGTAAAAAATATTTTTCTTTTCTTTTTAGCATAAATAGAAGATTAAAAACAAAAATACAAAAATATTTGCTCTTTCAATTTAAAAAAAATTTTAAAAATAAACAAAGTTGGTAAAAGAACACCAACAAATAATACTTTCAAATTTAGGTATTATCAATAATAATTCCCAACTCGAATCAAAGAATTTAAAAACTTGCCATTTGTGTCATTTAACGAATACGGCTCACCTTAAAAAGTAAAAAATTTTAGCGAGCTACCGTGAAGTAAATTTGATTATTTATTTAAGTTGTCCTTCTGTTTATCCATTAAAATAGATTGTAATAAAGCTAAAAAAAAATTAGTGTAAATCTTGTTAAATCTTTCTTCTACTTTGTGCATAGCGCACTTCGTTCTCAAACCCGCAACTAACGTCAACAAAGCCCAACCGGCTGTTGTTCAACCATTTCATTTAGAAGAACCTTTTGTTAATCCTCCATTAGTTCGGATGGCTGATAACCGGACTATGGAACAATTGATCCAAGCACCTACCGAGGGGTACGAAGATGCAATTGTAATTCCCAAAATCAATGCTAACTTTGAGTTAAAGCATGGTTTGATCAATCTTGTTCAAAACAAACAGTTTTTCGGACATGATAAAGAGGATCCACATGCTTACATCCGTTATTTTAATAAGATTACTTCAACAATGAGATTCCCGGAAGTCCCGAGCACGTCAATAAAGCTTATGCTTTTTCCGTTTTCTCTTGAAGGTTCAGCCCGGATTTGGCTAGAAAAAGAACCTCCTCGATCAATTTTGACATGGGATAATCTTGTTTCAAAATTCAATAATCAATTCTTTTCTCCTTCAAAAACGACAAATCTTCGTAACGAAATCACGAGATTTCAACAAAGATTTTGAGAATCGTTTTAAATGAGGCTTGGGATCGATTAATGACTCTTCTGCAAGCATCCCACATCACTGGTTTTTTTGAATAACATTCAATTAATACGTTTTACAATGCTTTGAGTGCCTAATGATCAAGATTCATTAAATTCTCTGCGAGGTGGAACTTTTTGGATAAGATGTCCCTCGTGAGATGCTTAGAATTCTCAAAGAGTAAATCCAAGGTTCTTAATTCACGAAACAAGGCAAGTCGTTGCAAAGTGAATTCAATCTCACTCCATGAATTTCACCAGATGTTTGCTGCTCTTACAAACCGAGAGTCTCTGAACTTAAGAATTTGATGAAGACTAGGCTAATCACAAACAAAAGGCCAAGCTCCCCGTACCGAAAAAAAAAAAAGCTGGTCCCGAGCAGAGTGTGTGTAACTTGGTGGGAGGTGCTCATTCTTAATAAAAACTGTCCAGCCACCGATGGCAACGTTTAATCAAGACAACATTCAAAGAGTACGTTTTCACAAACTGCGGCAGAGCCAATTTTACTCACGGAAATTCCAATTCTAGACCTTTGATGGTTTTCAAACCAAATCTGGACCTCCTGGTTTTCCTCCGATTAAAAAACAATCAAAATCGTTCAATCCCACATCAAGGAATAATTTCAACCAATAATCGAGGACTAATTTCAATCAAACCGTGGAATGTAACTTCAACATCCAGGACAAGTTTACTAACCTCCGACGATTCAAACCCCATTTTATCAAGCTCCTCCTCAACAAATGCAAGGCGTTTCAAAGACCGATTTTGAGAATTATGTCAAGGCTAATGATGCTGTGTTACGGAAAATGCAAAATTAAGGCCAGAGTTTACAAAACCAGATGACAAATTTAACGAAAATGCTTTCTAAGTTCATAACTTCCAACATCGCTTTGTCTTCGAATTCAGGTACTCTTCCAAGTCAAACCGTAACTAACCCTCGTGAGCATATCAATGCTATCACCACACGAAGTGGTAAAACTTGTGAAGGACCTTCGGCTTCCCTCTTAGTTCCTGACACCGTTGTTTCCTACTCCTCTAAAGGAACGCCGAAACAAAACCCGAGTACGTCAATGGACAAAGTGCAAAAACCAAGTTCAGAAAATACCACACACAAGTCCCACCTCCGAAGGATCATGATTCCATTTTTATTGAAATTCCAAAACCCAAGGCTAAGAAAACTGTTCAAGAGCCAAATTCTCCAGAGCCTAATTCATATCAACCTAAACTTCCATACCCCAAGAGGATGAAAGTAAGAGAGAAAGATACACCCAGTGCTCAGCAAAGCAGGTTTATGAAGTTGTTTAAACAACTCCGTTTAGAAATTGGTTTCAAAGATGCTCTCTCCGAAATGCCAAATTTTCAACAATGGTTTAAGCATTTTACTGATAAACAAAGAGAAACCTTGGAAAAAATCGCCATCACAACCGTAAATGCTGAATGTTCTGCTATCATCTTAAACAAAGTTCCCGAGAAACTCGAAGATCCCGAAAAATTTCTTATTCCGTGTGCTCTACAAGAACTTGATAGGACTAATGCTTTAGCCGATTCCGGAGCTAGCATAAAATATAATTTGCTCATTCTATCTACAAAAAACTTGGGCTAGAGCTTTGAAGCCCACCTATATATGACACTCGAGCTTGCTAACCGTTCCGTTATGCACCCAATGGGTATAGCCGAGGATGTTGTAGTTTAAGTTAATGGTTTCTCTTTTCTTGGCTGATCTTGTTGTGGTTAATTGTGAACCATAACCCGAGAGTGCCTATTTATTTTAGGGAGACCTTTTCTTCGCACTGCAAAAGCGTCTCATTGATCTAAAAAAAAAAAAAAAAAAGGAAAAAAAAAAAAAAAAAAAAAAAAAAAAAAAAAAATACGAGGACAATATCTTGAAGAGTAGGAGCGTTAGCTTGTCTTTTATGCTGAAAAATCTGAGAAAAGCAAGAATAAGCAATTTGCTCATGCTATTTCTGTCATTGATTTTTGAAAAGATGAGCCATTTAGTGCTAGTACACAATCATTCCAATCTCTTCCTCCATAGTGCTTCATCCGGTGAAACTAGTGATATCTGAGGAGTTTCGCCGATGATTCAAACTACTTCTTAGAAATAAGGTGTTCAAGAAGAAAATTTTCAAGTTTATTCAAACCCTCTTTTCGAATTTAATGATGACTTCACCTCTAGCAACAAAAATCCTCTCTTTAACGAGATGGAAGAAGATGTTGAAAACAAGAACTCCAACGTTTCATATTGCTGGATGAGCCAGTTTTACTTAACATACCTTTTAATTGATAAGGTTGAGAGTTTCGCTCCAGAAGACGAAAATGATGAGATCGATGATTTTCTAGCCATGGAAGTTTCTTCTAATTTTAAGGAAGGTTATTTCGATTCAGAAGGAGACGTAATTTTTTTGAGAATCTGCTTAGTGATGATACCACCCATAATCTCGCTCCTGAAGTGATTTTCGATCATGAATCCATCCATAATACTTCAATTACTTTTTCTCTCAATGAGTGGATCCCTTTACCATGAGTTCGCCGGCGAACTTGTTAACACTTCCTTCAAGAATTGTTCGTGAACATGAGGAATTATCTAGTCTATGACTTTGCTTTGGGAGCTTTCAACTTCCCAAACACAAGGGAAATGTTCATGCTAATCCGAGTTCAATTACGAGTCTTCTTCCCGTATCTCTTATCCCATGAGATAAGACCCCGTCAAGAAGAATCATAATATTCCTCGTTCCTAGATGATTTAATTCTCCATTGTTGAGAATGATGATTCTGAAGATGAAGATAATTCAACTTTCTTCCCAAAAAATGAGTCATCTATCCTTGAACCATCATCTCCTCGTTCCGCTGCCGGAACCACCATATGTTGCTTAATTTTTAAGCTTGAACGCCAGAAGAAGTGATGAAGAAATTATTTTAACCCTAAAATTTGAAGATTGCAATTCCTTCACATTTGTCATTTGGACTTTTCTCCCATTTTTCACCTACCCCGAGGATTCTCCTATTATTCTCTCTCTCAGGAGTGAGGACCTCGTTTTTGACCCCGGCATCCCTACTTTTCATTTTTCCTTTAAGCCATTCCATTTGCTCTCCCTAAGGACAAATGAATTCAACGATCGAGTCAAGCTATGTGATTCGGTTAACCAAAAACAAAAAGCGCTTCGTGGAGGCACCCCATGCTTATTCCATTTCTATTTTAGTTTCTAATGTGTTGGTGAGGAGGCTTGTCTCTTCGTTCTTTATGTTTTGGTTGTTTCGTGCTTGTGATTGTTTGCAGGATAGACCCAACTTCTGAAGACTCTCGTGTTCGGTGTTTGTCCCGTCCACTCGAGCTTCCTAGCTTTGTTGCAATGAGTTTGGGAAACCTGATATCTTTCATCTTATCGATTCACGTTTATCTTTGCATAATTAATAAACGGCTTAGATTTGCGTAGAGACCCGCCATAAACATTGAGGACAATGTTTCGTTTTAAGTTTGGGGAGGGAAATCTATCGATTTGATGTTTACCTACTTTTATTGTTTGTTCTCCACGCACACCCTTTTTCCCACAAAAAAAAAAAATTTGGTCGCAATTTTGGCTTTCATTGCTGTGTAAGAAGAAAGAGGAAATTTGACCCGATCAAAGCGTGTTGCGCTCTAGCTTGTTCCTTAACTTTGTCGCAAAGCGTTCGCTAATTCGCGAAGAACAAACAAATGATAGAGTTAAAGTGATGAGGTAGTGATGCTAAACAAGGATATTTGGAAAATCTTAAGTAGCTCATATATTACTTGTTGCTTTTCTCCCATAAGCTCTTAACCGCAATTAATATACGTGCTGTTTTTGGAGACTAAACTTAAATCAACAATTTTTATTTAATATATAGCAAAAAATTTAGTCTTAGTTCAAATTTATACTTGAATTTTTCAAAAAATAGTCTTCTATAAAAAAATGATGATAAAATGATAAAAAATAAATAATAAAAGTTGTGGGTTGATAAAAGTTTACTACCTCTTGCCGGCTCACAACCGATGTGGTAGTCTTCTAAAGAAAACCCATAGTAAGAATAAGGATCCGAGACTGATAAAAGTTTGATGCATCTTGCCGGCTCACAACCGATGTTGCAGCCTTCTAAAAAGTCGAGGGTTACAATTGCATAAATATCTAAATAGTTAAATTTAATTAATAAATTGACTTCTTTTTGTTAAATTCAAATATGCTTTTGCACTTTGACTACTCTATTTTATAAGCTATGAATATCCGTGAAACCTGAGAGTTTTTGAAACCTAAGGTCCGTGAGTCCCGATACTAGTCTCATGATCAAATCTTATGATACATGTCAAAGACAAGGCAAAATTTCACAACGAGATGAGATGCCTCAAAACTCTATCTAAGTTTGTGAAAATGAGCGGTCAAGTGGAGGTGTCCAATCGAGGTTTAAAACGTATTCTAGAAAGGACGGTTGGAGAAAACCGTGCCTCATGGTCTGACAAATTAGATGAAGCTTTGTGGGCATTTCGTACTGCTTTTAAGACACCGATTGGTTGTACGCCTTACAAGCTTGTTTATGGAAAGTCTTGCCATTTACCAATTGAGTTAGAGCATAAAGCATACTGGGCTTTGAAACATGCTAACTTCGATCTTAAAACCGCGGGTGATCACCGGAAGCTTCAATCAAAGCTTTCAACTAAATGAACTTAATGGAGCTTCGTGATCAAGCTTACGAAGAATTCTTTGATTTATAAGGAGAGGACGAAGAAGCTTCACGACTCAAAGATCAAAAACCGCATTTTCAATGTTGGTGATCGAGTTTTACTCTTCAACTCTCGTCTAAAGATATTCTCTAGAAAGCTTAAAACTCGTTGGTCAGGACCTTTCACCATCACCAAAGTTTTTCCATACGGAACTGTTGAGTTATCTCAACCTGATGGTCCAAACTTTAAGGTGAATGGTCATCGTGTGAAGCATTACTTCGGAGGGGACTTACCACCAAAGGAAGTCCAGGATCTCCACACTCTCCCTAAGGACGAATGAATTCAGGGATCGAGTCAAGCTATGTGACTCGGTTACCAAAAACAAAGCGCTTCGTGGGAGGCACCCCATGCTTATCCATTTTCTATTTTTCTTTCTAGTTTCTAATGTGTTGTGAAGAGGCTTGTACTCTTCCGTTCTTTGTGTTTGTTGTTTGTGCTTGTGATTTTTTTGCAGGATGATCCCAAATTTTCTGAAGACTCTCGTGTTCGGTGTTTTGTCCCGGTTCACTCGAGCTTCCTAGCCTTTGTTTGCAATTAGTTTGGGGAAATCCGATATCCTTTCATCTTATCGATTCACGTTTATCTTTGCATAATTAATAAACGGCTTAGATTTGCGTAGAGACCCGCCTTAAACATTGAGGACAATGTTTCGTTTTAGTTTGGGGAGGGAATCTATCAATTTGATGTTACCTACTTATTATTTTGTTCTCACGTACCCCGTTTTCCCGTTAAAATAGCAAAAATTTCAAAATTTTTTAAGTTTTATTTGTAGAAAAATATAAAAAATAAATAAGTGTTTTTGTCACAATTTTGACTTTCTTGCTGGGGAAGAATAAGAGTAAATTTTGACCCGATCGAGCGTGTTGAGCTCTAGCTTGTTCCTTAAATTTTAGGATAAGCGTTCGCTAATTTGCGAAGAACGAAAAATGATAAAGTTAAGTATGAGTAGGATGCTAAACAATGATTATTTGGAAATCTTAAGAGCTCATGTATGTAACTTGTTGCTTTTTCTCCCATAAGCTCTTAACCGGATTAATATACGTGCTGTTTTTGGAGATTAAACTTAAATCAACAAATTTTATGTAATATATAGCAGAAATTTTAGTCTTAGTTCAAATTTATACTTGAATTTTTCAAAAAGAAGTCTTCTTTATATATATATAAAAAAATTGATGATAAAATGATAAAAAACAAATATTATAATAAAAGCTGTGGGTTGATAAAAGTTTACTACCTCTTGCCAGCTCACAACCGACGTGGTAGTCTTCTAAAGAAAGCCCATAGTAAGAATAAAGATCCGAGATCGATAAAAGTTTGCTGCATCTTACCGGCTCACAACCGATGTTGCAGCCTTCTAAAAGGTCGAGGGTTATAATTGCATAAATGTCTAAATAGTTAAAATTAATAATTGACTTCTTTTTGTTAAATTCAAATAGCTTTTGCACTTTGACTATTATATTTTATAAGCTATGAATATTCGGGAAACCTGAGAGTTTTTGAAACCTAAGGTCCGTGAGTCCCGATACTAGTCTCTGTGGGGTGTCAAAAGCCTGGTCACTTAGTCGTAAGGTTGGGATGTGCCGAGACGAAAGTCGCTACATGAGATGATCTCGCCTTTAAACTCATTATTCTAAGGTGGAACGTAAAGCATAGTATGTTGCAAAAAGTTGATCCATGGTTGAAATTCAAGATAAGCACACTCACTTAAGATATAATAAATGTCGGGAGTAAAAAGTTCACAAGTTGCAAATATGAGTAGTGTTAGCATCCTTACTGATATTTAGGAGTTATTTAGTTTTAAGCTTGGTTTGGATAAGTGAAAAGTCGGGAACGATGAATTTATCCTTTTTGGGGCGTTCTCGGATTCGAAATGCATCTTGTTCTATGATCCTTAACAGTTATGGAAATAACGAAAGTCAAAATAATATATATAAAAAAAATGGAAAAGTTTTAGAAAAATGGGAAATAAGGGTGTTTTATAACTTGTGATTTCTTAACTTTCTCCACAAAAATCTTTGCTACTTTTCAAAGGTTTAGTTTGGGGAAGTTTCTAGGTATTTGGTTATAAGATATGTAAGATTGCGTGAGGACACGCAATTGCTTAGTTTGGGGAATTTTGATATGTGTGAAAATAACATTCATTTTATATCAAAAATGACCAAATAAAGACAAATAACATAATAAAAATGGCAAAGATATGCTTGTTTTTGTGTTTTGTTTTGTGCGGTACGGATATAAAGCAAAAAAACATCAATGAAAAACAGTTAAACACCAGGCAAAACACGAACACGGGAACGGAATAGAGCACGCAAAAAAGGCCGGGAGGAAGCTATCAATAGTCAAACCTAGTCAAAATTCAGTCAACTTGGTCCAACAAAGTAAGGTCACTATAAGGACAAAAATTCCTATGTTTCTAATTAGCCAGCAATTTCATATAAAAACCAATTCACAAAAAAATCCTTAAAAGTCTTAACGGTTGTTAACTTTTATTTATAAAAGTTAACAATTGTTATCTTTTTATAATAAAACGAAAACCGGCCCAACCATTTTCATACACCCAAGGCCCATTTCTTTTTTATATAAACCGAAGTCAAAGCCTAGGTCAAAACAAACACAACGCACAATTCTAGTTATAAGTGACGGGAAAACTCCTTGGTTACTCAATTCACGTCTCGACCAAGTTACCTCTCAGTTAAATCTGGGGCAAATCCTAATTGAAGGACAAAAGGACAATTAGGTGTTAAAGTACACCTAGCGGGTTAACCTGTCACTAAGCCTCTCAATTGGGCCAATACCCAAGAAGAATGCATGTTGGATTGAAGAAAGCACAAGAATTAAAGGGTTTTTTGCACTCATTCTACTTCACAAGAGCACAGAGGCCGCTGGAACCACGGATGGCACGCTGGCTATCGTGTGTCCCAATCTAATCCATCGGTTTTTAAAAGAATAAGATTAATGGATTAGTGGAATTAAAGGCTATGATCAGAGGACTGGTTAAAACTTTAGGGCTAGAATCTTTCTTTGGAGAGCTTATAAAATAGCCTTCTTCCCTCACACAAAGGGACTAATCTTGTCTTACCTAGTTTTTAGCTTTTAAATAGTTAGCAGATTTAAGCTTAGTAAATTTAGCTTAATGTAATTTTCATTTAAATCTCTTGTAATTCCCTTTTAAATAATGTAATCAAGTTTTTAGTTAATGAAATTGAGTTTTTACTTTAAAATAATCTGTCATAAGCTCTTGTTTTTACTCATAAGTTCTTAATCTTTTCAAATGATAAGGCTTTACTTTACATAAGCCTATATTTGCTCATTCTAGCTCTCACAAGTCTATAAGCTTGTGATTGAGCTTTAATTGTCATTTAATCAACTCAAACTCTAAATTCAGCTTTAATACCCTTGCTTATTGACTGTGGACTTATGGAAGGGAAGCTAGCTATGGAAGAGCTTCCAAGGACTTATACTGGCTTATCTAAGATAAGCCAGAGTGTAGATGTAGATTGCTCTCTTGAGCTTATTAATGCCATTGTTTAGCTAAGTTTACAGTAAGTTTCTTATTTAGCTTTTTATGTCTTAATTTCTTGTTTAATACACTGCATCTAAATTTGTTATTATTGTTATTCTTGTTAGATTCAGTTTTAATATATTTTATATGTTAGTTTAATGTGTTACTTACTTAGTTTCTTAGTCTTAATACTTAGTTTTATTATCTCATTATTAACTGTATTTAAAACCAAAAATAATTAGATTAGTGATTTTGTTGATTTCTGGCTTATTAGCTTATAGGTTTATGCTTATTAGTCTCATTATAAGCTAGTTATTATCTGGTATCTAAGTTTAGATAGCTAGATTTCAAATTCATAAGCTAAAATGAAAATTGTCTTAGTTAAAGGGGTGTTTGGATTAGTGATGTTTGACCTCTTAAAGTCAAACTAAATTGTGCAATTTATGGTGGTTAGTTTGATTTTCAAATTTGATTAGGTTTTGAGCAGGTTTGTAGGATTAGTTTAAGCCTAATATAATTTTGAAGCTTAATCTCTTTGTTCCTGCACCAGGGGAATTTTTTCCCTTTCCTTAGCTTATTAAAAATTTGATCCAATACTCATTGAGCTTGGATCTTGTTTATGTTGAGTTTTAGAATATCATTAAGCAGGTGTTAGTGCAGGGTTGTCCCTTTAGGACACTGCAAGTTGGTTTTACCTTTGTCCAAATTGCGATCAGCAGTAGCAACAGCCTGTTACTATACTGTCTCTTTTCTATATCATTTAAATGATAGTTTTAGTAGGATTTAGGTTTTAAAAATTTAGTTAGTTTATTGATTAGATAAGGTTACTATAGATTAATCTTGAATCTATACAACTTTTCTAGCTTGTCTAATAGGGTACATTAGCTTTTAAAGTTCATAAAAACCTCAAAAAGCCAAAAACAGTAGTAACTAGTTCTTAGTTTCTAAATTTAGAATTTTAGCTTATAGAAGTAGATTTTATGCATTAGATTTATAGCTCATATGTGTCTTATCTAGTTTTCAAAAGCTCAAGCTCTTTCTTAGCTTATTGTGCATTCTAGCTTAGTTGATTTTTGGGCTTTTAGAGTAAGATTCTGAGTTTGCCATTTTGATCCATAGATTTAGTTAGCTTTAAGTGTTTTTAGTCAAAGTAGCTTGTCAATTTTAGCTTCTACACATCATAAGCTTTCTAGGACAGTTTTTGCTTTCAAATATGAGCTTAAAATGAGTAGTGTGCAAGCTTTTAAGTGGTAAGTAGCTTTGAAGCTTTTAAAAGCTTCTTTTTGAAAACAGCTTTTTCATTAGCTTTTTGAGTGCTTATTTTTGAGTTTTAGCTTATATTTCTTTTATTAAAGTTGCTAATATTTAGGTGCTTTACAACTTCTGTTCTTTAAGTTTTTCATAAAAACAAAAAAAAGGGAAGTGGAAGTCGAGGGTGAGCAAGACTCGAACCCCCGACCTCAATACCTCAACCTTTTATAAAACTACACACACCTCTCCATACCGCTGTGCCCTTGGATCTTTTTCGTAAGACCCTTGCACAATTTAATCTTTATAGTCATTTTAGCCTTATAAGTTCTATAAGCTGTTACAACTTATTTTGAAGCTTATTCAATAAGCTGTGTCATCGGGCTTATTTTTCTTAGGATTTAAATAGTATAAGGTATTTTCTGTCCTTTTTATAGAATTTTTAGAGTTCGTTTAGTATTTTTAAACATTTATTTTCATTAAAAACTTTAAAAAATCATAAAAAATAGAAAAATAATCAAAAAAATAAAAATCTTTTTTAGAAAATTTTCTTTTATCATTTAGAACGTAGGAAAATTAGTTTGACACTCGTAGGTTTATTTTTGAGCAATTTAGCTTTTGGGGCTCGGTTTTCGATTCTCGTTATTCGTTTTTGTGATTTCTTTCAAATTTTATCGTTAAGTTTTAAAATTTTGCAAATCCCTTTATTTTTACTCATAGAATTAGATTATTAATTTAAATTCTAAGGTAAGGTGCTAATTAGGGTTTATTTTGTCATTTCCGTTTTTCGTCCGCATGTTTAGTTATTTTACTTGCATTTAATTGTTTTAATTGTCTTTAGTCGTAGAAAATCAATCAAAAAGTTGAAAATCATTCATAACATTTTCCAAACTGAATCGAGGGTATCAATTCACATTTCTTTGGGATACGACCCAGTAATCATTTACCGGTTAATATACGTATAATATTATATATATTTTGAAGAATTTTCTTTTTACCTTTGTCCTCAAGGGTGAATTGGTAATTTTCCATAGTATTATATATTATATTTTTACGTGTGTTAGATTCTACGAATCAACACCCTACTTACCAACTAAACTACAATTTACCGGGCACATTGCCCGTTAAAGTGTTGTTTTTAGGTATAGTTGGCATAAAATAAATAGTAAAACTTAATACATAAATAACACCTGCACAACGACACATCAAGTTTTTGGCGCCGTTGTTGGGGAGTGTGATTGTTTAATTTCTTATTTTTATTGGTATTTTTAGTATAAATTTAGTTTTATTTGTCTACTGTCTGCTGTTATTTATTGAATACAGCGTATCCATTTTCTTTGAATACAACGTATTCGACATCAAACATCAATACGGCATATCCAGTTTACTGAATACAACGTATCGACTGCCTGATACAATAGCAGTTTTAGTTAGTTTTCTCGCTTAGTTTTCTAGAATAGTTTTACTTCGAGTTATGTTTTACTTTTCAGGAACAGCATCCTGACTTCGTCCATATCACTTCACTTATCCAGGAAGAGAATTGACAACGGAAGAGATGTTATACAAGTTCATTGACGAAGGAAAATGAGAACACGAGGAGATAAGGGAATTTATTTGTGACTTCCAAACTACCAACGAGCTCTTATTTAAAGAAAGGAATAATTTACTAATTGAGCTCAGATTTGGGGTATAAGAGTTGTTAAAAGTAATAAAAAACGTTCTAATGATAGATTGCGAAGTTAAAGGAGTAACTACTAGAGGTGGAAAAACTACGACTCAAGATGTTCAAGATAACAACACCAATGTCCAACGAGAAGAAGCTCTAGTAGTTGATCTCGATAAAATGGTTGGATCAAACGAAGTCCTCACAAAGAATCAACCTTAGAAAATTAACGAATATGCTATTCAGCCATCAAGTGAAGTGCAAACACCACCAGTTCCTTTTCCCAAGAGGGTAAGAAAAGAAAAAGAAGAGGCTCAACAGAAAAGGTTTTTGGAAAACCTAAAGCAACTCTACATCAATTTATCCTTCATCGAAGCATTAGCTCAAATGCCGAAGTATGCCAAATTTCTGAAAGGTTTGCTGAGAAATAAATCAAAACTAGAAGAACCTTGTATGGTAACAATGAACGAAATGTGCTCAGCTATCTTGCTCAACAAATTGCCCTCAAAAGAAAAAGACTCAATGTCAATACGGTGTATCGACCCAATGAATACGCCGTACTCTAAAGAAACCTGAGCTAGAAAAGATATCCGAGGAGGAGAAATCATCACTTTTGAAGGTACTGGAGAAACTTAAGGAAGCAGAAGACTTGGTCGCAGATTACCTATCCAGGTTTGAAAGTACGCATATGGAGGTGTTAACTAAGAAGGAAAGTACTGATGAATTCCCTGACGAGCATTTAATGTTGCTAAAATTCAAGTTTAAGGACGATGAGCCATGGTATGCAGATTTCATTAATTATATTGTTAGAAAGGTCGTTCCACCAAATTGGACCTTTAAAAAGATGAGGTTTTTTCTTCGGCAAGTCAAGACTTACTTCTAGGAGGAACCTTATGCATTTAAACTGTACGCGGATAATATAATGAGAAGAATGTCATGTGGCTGGAAGGTGCAACTCAAAATTCTGGCACGCTTTGTCATTCTGGGAGTACGGCGTGGGCATATAGTGCTACTGTTACCGCACAAAGAAAGTATCGAGTCTGGATATTTTTGGCCTAGTGTCTTTTGGATTATATGCTAATGAGTACGTAGCCGATGTGATGCATGTCAAAGATCAGGAAACATGTCTTCAAGGAACGAAATGCCTCAAAATAACATTCAAGTATGCGAAGTCTTTGATGTTTGGGGATTAGATTTTATGGGACCATTTCCCAACTCTAAAGGTAATAAATACATATTAGTAGCTGTCAATTATGTGTCCAAATTGGTCAAAGCTCAGTCATTACCTATGAATGATGCGCGCGTTGTGGTTAAGTTTTTAAGATAATTATTTGCTAGGTTTGGAGTTCCTAAAGCTTTGATTAGTGATAAAAGGACACATTTTTGTAATTCCTAGCTTAAAAAAGCTTTACAAAGATACGGTGTGACTCACAAATTATACACGGAATATCACCCTCAATCTAATAGACAAACTAAAGTGACCAATAGAGCTATTAAGTGTATTTTAGAGAGATCAATGGGGTACAATCCTAAAGGTTGGTCAGAAAAACTTAACGATGCGTTATGGACATTTAGGACGACCTACAAAACACCGACAGGGTGTACACCTTTTAGATTAGTTTATGGGAAAGCATGCTAATTTACCGTAGGGATCGAGATAAGGCACATGGGCATTGAAACAATGTAATATGATTTAACACTTGATAGCAAATGTCGTCTTTGTAGCTTATGGTGTTAGCCAAATTAAAATGATGGTGCTTATGAAGAAATACTAGAATTTACAAAGACAGATCAGAAATGGCTTGATTCTAAAACTTCATGGTGATAATGATTTTTAAGGTAGGCAACAGGTGCTACTTTATAATTCGTTTGAAGATGTACCCTGGAAAACTTAAATCGAAATGGAGCAGTCCTAACATTGTTAAAACAGTTTATCCACATGGGGCTATAGAAATCACTGACAAGGACGGGGTTAGCTTCAAAGTCAATGGACAACGATTGAAGAGATATTACGGAGGTAACATTGACGAAGAGGATGATGAGGTTATAGAGTTCGAGAATTATGTGACGTGAGGCTGAAGGGAGTCTAACTTAAAGACTCTCACAAAAACAAAAGTACTTGCTGGGAGACAACCCGGAATGTATTTTCAATTTTTTTTTCTTTCTAGTCTATCTTCCCAGACTGTCTATATGGCGTATCCAAACCCCATGGATATGGCGTATTGACTATCTGGACGTTATCCATACTTTATTTTCAGCACTGTCTATACGTCATATTCATTAAATGAATACAGGGTATACAGGTATCAATACGACGTATGGATACAGCGTATCAACTTCCTGTACAGTTTTAGGTATTTATTTTGAGTCTAACCAAACAAATACACGGAGATAGAATTGCATTTGTTTTCTGAGAATTTACCCAGGACCTCGTGAAAGAAATATCGACAAATATTGGTAAAGAATCTAAATATCTGGAGATCTTAAAGTGTTGGAGTCTTGAAACTTCAAGGCGGCTGTTCAGCACACAATCTTGCTCATAAACGCAACTTGGAGAATCTACCGAGCAAATATCAGGGGAGTTTCTCATTCTAATTCTTTTTAAATTCCCGTATTTAATTGTTTTATCTATACAACGAGGACGTTGTATAATTCAAGTGGGGGGATAGAATTAGAATGTTTACTTGTCCTATTTTTCACACTAAAATGCTTAAATTATGCTCAAATTTAAAATTTTTTCAAGCATACTTTTGTGAAAATTGCATGTTACATAACCCGCACACAATACCTTATTATTTATTGTGAGAGTTTTAGCCTATCGTTCAAAATGTTTACCTAAATTCAAAAAAATATGAGTGTGCGGTGATGTAGTAGACTTTAGAACTTGGCTTGGTATATCACGCTAGACCACAAGTGATGAGTTATTATGGATATTTAATTGGAGTAAACTGTATAAATTGGTAATTTTAGGATTTACACCCAATCGCCATTAAATGTTGTTTATTAACTACTACATCGGTTAGTTAACCTATCCCGTTTTACCCAATGTTTACTTCACATTAAGGAGTTAGATTTCCCCTAGAACAACCCATAGAGCCAATCCTTTAGGAATTTATACCAACTATTTATTTCGTTACACCCTTACACTTACCCTGTTAGATTAAGTTTAATTTACAGTTGCTAGTTGCTTAAAGTGTAAAGTTTGTATTTCCCGAGTCTTGTGTCATTTTCTATCTTTGGTGCGGTTGGAAATTTGCACATTGCAAATGGGAATGTATGTTAGTTGTCAAAACTCATGTGATCTTACTACCATCACAATTATTGGTGAGTCTGAAGAATGAAGAACTATCGAAGGAATTATCCGGAATTATTATGATCGTGAAGATGGTGAAACTACATAGAGATTTCAAGTATAGTTAGCAAAAAAAGCAAAAAAAATTAGAAAAAATCATGACAAAAAAAAAGAGAGAAGGAAAGTTTAAAGATAATTGTTTCCCAATTACCGAAGGAATTACACAAAGGATCGATTATTCGTTGATAAGCAAAAAAAATCAACGATGTAGAGTATTGTACAAAGTGAAAGATATCGTCACTTGCCTTGTAGAGTATGTAAAGTTATGGGATGATTGGGAAGTTGACCGTTACGGGAACGCCAACTTAGGTTATTGTTTTTGATCGATGATCAAGATGTTGTAAATAGTCGTGTCTTTATCATGGCAACGGTCGGGAAAAGTGTCTAGCAACTTGTATTTTAGGCTTAATCTATTTGTTTCTTGATTTTTATTTAACAACAATTTACTTCCCTCTCACCTAATGATTAGCCGCCGATTTTACGCGAACGTGGATGTGATCGAGCGTGCATGTCTATTCCGTCATTACGGCCATGTATGCATGTCTCAGTTGCCTTGTTGGTTTAAGACTTTTGGTGAAAGTTAGAAGGTCCCTACCCTATATCATTCTTCATCCTAACCGTTGGTTAAATTAGAATGGGGATGTGATCGAACACACATGTCTATTCCGTCATTACGGCCATGTATGTGTGCTTCAGTTGCCTTGTTGGAGTGGTACTTCTGGTGAAAGATTATCGAATGATTAACCGTAAGCCTTTCCATACAAAAACCCATATTTACCTTTATAAACTTGTTACTCCTTGGCTTTAGTGGTGGAGATGTGTATCCTTGCCAAGCTTATGATAGAGTACTCATCACGACCGAGCAATTGAGCGAATTAGTTACATGTTACCACATAGATTAGTTGAGTGATTTGAGTGTTTTCATCTTCCTATTTCGTTAGGTGTTTGGTTGTGTACTTGTAATAGATCAAATAAGTGCTTAAACGAAAAATATCCTTAGGGATACATTTTTATAAACTTCTAAAGGCTACTTGAGGACAAGTAGGATTTAAGTGGGAGGATATTTGATGACATCAAATAACATTTTTTATAGCATCATTTATCCCGTTTTTATTGCTCGTTTTACATTCTTTTATATAAGAATTAATACTTAATTGAATATATTTATTATTTGCAGTAAATATCGAGCATATAGTGAAAGTTAGTGAAAATCCACACATTTTGGAGCTTAAACGATGAATTAAAATAAAATATCGAAGAGTGAAAGATTTGAATATGTCACAATATTTTGGTCATAACTTCTTCTTCCGAACTCCGTTTTAGGTTATTCAAAAGGCCACGAAAAGAGAAAAAGGATGTCTTTATATTTATATGATAGATACCCAAAATTTTAGAGTTAACTCGTGATTTATACAGCTGGAACAACCATCTCGTGATTATTAAACTCTAGGCCCAATTTGACCCATTAAATCTTAGCCCAATTATTAAGAGGTTTAATAGTCCACTATGTTTTTGGGCTAGCTGATTTTGGACGTGTAAAGCAGAACGAGGAACCCAATTGTGGCATTTGTTTGGACAACAAGAAAAGGAAAAAAGGGGTTACATCCCATTTGACTATAAATACTCAATTCATCCTTAATATTTATTTACCATTCGTCCTACCATTCGACACAAGATGCGATGAGAGATAAAAAAAGAATAGAAGGTTTTGCGAAGCGGGTCCAAGCCATAGGAAAACTCTTGTAATCTCTACACTCGACTATATGCGTTCGGTTAGCATTATGTTTAATCGTTCATCTATGATTTCGTGTATTGTTACAATGATTATTAGCTAATACCTTTAGGTATTAGCCATGTTTATGATAATATAATGTTTTGATTTGTCTTTATATCAATTGTTCCTTATTTGTTGTATGTTGATTTTGTTTATAACTTCATACCCGTTTATGTGCTTAATTATGTGTTTTTCCTATCATTCAACTGGATCTAGTCCTACATATTTAATGCGCTGCAACTTTGGTGTTGTTTGGGCGTAGGCTAAGAGTCTGGGATAAAAAACATATAATGCTTATTCATATAACTAGAATAATAGGATCACCAATAGAAAGCCCTGTTTTGATATATGGTTAAGTGGATAGGTAGACTAAGCCAGTGACTTAGGACTACACCTAACGTCCTGTTTCCGTAGGTAGTTAAGTGGGCGTGGACTACTAGTATATGAATTTCCATTAAGCAATAAGTTGGTAAAGCTTCCATGAGCTGGGATTCGATATAACCACTGATATAGTTTCCTAGATAGATTATTATCAATGGTGTGAGCTTTATGCGGGTTTAGGTTAATTGTGACAGGATTAACTAGTGCAAACTCGAGTCTAGGAGAAGAACCACCTAACTTGGAAAGTTATACCACCAACGAATTATACATCATTGCTCGAATAGCATTCAAGCATATTATTAGATTAAACTGGCTAATACAGTTTCCTCAAGTTTGAATGCTTCTCAATTTTTATTAATCATTGTGTGGTATTTGTATCCCTTAGGATAATGGTAGAATTAAATTCGTCGTCACTAGGCTGAAAAACCCCCTATTGCAATCGTTTGGTTTAAATTAGCTTTAATTTAGAATACTTGTTTTAATCGATAATTAGGTTAGATTAGTACTAAATCTAGGTAAATAAATACTAGTAGAAATTAAGAGTTAACTTCATCTTAGTGATCGACACCCTTACTTACCAATATACTTACCATTGAAGGTACAATGCCTATTAAAGTGTTGTTTTAGGTATAGTCAACATAAAAAATAGTAAAAACGTAATACCATTAATTACACTACACATGACATATCAAAGACGTCACATTCTTATTCACTTTATGAGATGAGCACTTGAAATTCGTGTGTGCTTCTAAATAGATAACAAAGGCAAAATTTGACACACTAATACTGATTTGACATACACTCTTGGAGTAGTAGATCATACATGTTTGAAAACTCAGCTTTGTCAGATTCAAGATCGTCAATTTCTTTTTCAAGGGATTCAACGTACTTTAAATCAGCATGCATTTCTTGCTTAAATTCATGAACAAATGTGAAACTATCATTTTGTGTCTTTGGGGCAAGAGGCATCAAACATGTCTTAATTAGGATTTCCATATCATGAGCAGTTAGTGCACGAAAATGATCATGAGTATGCTTTTCCCAAGCTTGATCAACAAGTTCTCTAAAAGGATTGTTATTCATCATTACATTATAGGCTTGTCAACTTTTACTGATTGATTTTGAATTAGGTAAGAAACTGATGTTTTTGAAAAAATTTGGCTTAGTTTTAACAAAAGATTTTCTCCACATTTTCTTCCTAACTTCATTTGCATGTGCCAACTGATCATGATATTCCTTTGACACAGGTTTAAAAATTTCATAAAGACTGTTTTAATTTGTGTAATTGTAAGGTTTTACTTTGTCTTTATTCAATTTTGATCTACTCTCTTTTTCAAGAGTCAAGGTCTCTCCCTATCAGGGGTAAATCTGTTTGCAGGATCAGAAGTATCATATGGGATCTCATGCAAACATGGCTTTTCAGATTGAGCTTTCTTGAGGTGTACATAGATTCGAAAAGGTAGGTCTTCAGTAAATGTTAGGCATTTGGTGCAAACATATGAATGGTATGAATTGATTGACTCCTTTTGTTAAACAATTTCATTAAAAAACTTTAATTGTTTTTCCATTGAAATCATTTTGTCAATATCTTTTTCTTCCTTAAGTTTTAAATCCGTTATTACCTTTGTTTTCTCTTTAACAAGACCTTCGTAATGTGACTTAGTTAAAAGACTTTGTTTGACTAACTCATCGTGTTTTTCTTTGACAACTAAAATTCCGCAGGCTTTAAGTTTTAAACCTTCTTTTATGTCAATGTCCTTTTTGAGCAAATAGTCCTAGAGTTTTCATTAACTGATGTTCCAGTTTCCATATTAACAGTACTGTCATTTTAAGGTTCTTGTATACCTCTCAAACCAGTCCTGTTTATTTTTAAAGTGCAACTAGACAACTATCCCGAATACTATTAGATTCCCCTAGAGTTCTACTAGTTTCCCGCAAGAATAGATTTGCACTCATTCAATTCGTAAGCAAGTGTTGTGTTTGCTTTCTTTAATTTCTTTTAAATCTTTTTATTTTTATCGACATAAAGTTTTAAATTTGCAATTAAATTAGCAAGCGCAACACGCTCATCATCACATTCTACAGCATTTTTGGTCATTGAATATCATATCACACATATCCCTGTGATCAGGAATGACATTACTATCACCGTTTCCACTAAACATGTGTTACTAGTGGATTCAGGTTGCTCATAATGTTGTGTTTCATTGGCAAACATATTATATCCAGCATTGTATTGTACCTGTTCCAATGGCTCAGAATTAGTTCCTGAATCTGCTATAGGAACCTCATAGATCTCTGCCATATAGCTGTAATGTGATTTCAAATTCTTGTTCATCAATCTCTTCATCCGTGTCTACTAGCCAATCATATTGCTTTGCTTGTAGTTGAACACATTTCTCAGCTTGTTCGCATAGCAACATCTTTTCCTTGTGATACGTGAAGTCTTTAATCCTTTTTTGTTTTCTGCATTCCTTAATAAAATGACCAAATTCCTTGCAGTTGAAACACTATATCCCAGACTGCTGTACTACTTGACCACCTACAGTCTCCCTAGCCCCAGCAACAGTCATTGTCCTGTGATTCCCAAACTGTCCAGTTTGATTGTCATTCTTGTATCTTTGGAGTAAGTGTCCCATATTCTTGTTTTTTTGGTGTTTAAGAAGTTCTGAGGTTGTAGTTGGTAAGTTTGTAGATCTTTGTGAAATACTTGCAATGGTGCCCAATTTTTTTTGCATTTCCTTTATCCTTCTGAAGCTTGTTCAGATCACTGTCTTCTTCAGAAGCAGACTAAGATTGAGTGATATTGGTTTTGGCTATCTCTTTGCCTTTGTTTGTAGTTCATGAGATCTGGTTGGAAAGGATGCTTTGTGAAGTTGGAGCATAAGGATTTGTGTATACATTGGGTGCTTGATAATAAATAGTCTTGATATGGTTGGTCATAGCCTAACAAGTGCAAATAGTATCTTCTTGGCTAGATTTTTTCAGAACGAATTTCATTAACTTCCTTTTGATATTGCTTCAGAATGTCAAAGAGTTTGTGATATGAAACTTCATCTAATTTGTGTTGTTGCTTGACAATTGTTACAAACCTGGACCATTCTGGTTGAAGTTATTGAAAAAATTGAACATTGACTTGCATCGTAGCAACAGTCAAGTTGTTTCGTATCATTTCATTCATCAGCTTGTAAAACTGAGAGTAGTATGACTCCATTGATTCTCCATCATGAGAGGTGAATTTTCCAAACTCCCAAAATAAGTTTGTCTTGACATCTTAATTGTTAAGGGATTCACCTTGTTGTAACCTTTCAATAGCTTCCCACATTTCATGAGGTGTCTTGCATGTATCAATAGTTGAGTATATTTCATCTCCAATTCCAGTCAATATCAAATGAATCGCTTCCTTTTCCGATTCAAAATGAGCTTTGTTTCTAGGAGACATGTTCAGAATTGTCTCAAGTGTTGTTTGTTCAGGAACTACTGGAGAATTATCTGTTACAGGTACAACTACAATTATGACAGTAGAAGGAGTGTAAGGACCTTTAAGAATGCATTTCTTTAAGGCATCGCCATTTGGTCTTGTATCCATGTATCATAAGAAACGTGATCGCCATTGTGCATATCATCCTGTTGCAAGCATTGGTGGACGATCCCTTGAACCAGCTGCCATGATGTTGTTATGCATTTGACTGTCAGTTTTTTTATATGGTAAGTTACAATTGGAGTTGTGTCATGAAATTAATGATTGGTTGAATAATGAAGTGAAAATGATTGAAGGATCTTAAGTAGATGTGTTGTGATTGAAGTTGTGGTAAAATGAATACAATAATGTCCACGGGATTTTACAAGTCTATGATTAAAACCGAGAAAAGAATTGAGTCTTTCGCGGGATTTTACAAAATCAATAGAAAACCGTAAATGTAAATTGATTGAGATTAAGGTTTGTTTGTGTTGAATTAGTTGTCTTTTAAGTCCTTGATTGTGATTTTAGTTCGAGTTTGTCAAAGTCTGAAGCGGCAAACCTTTACGGAAATGGTCAAGTCTCTAGGGAATTATGACAAATCGCTAACGAGTTTTAAAATCGGCAGAGTAACGTTTAGTAATTTGCTTAGTTAAGGTCTTCAATTTGTCTCTGTTACAACTCGCTAATAGAAATCGCTACTTTAATTGAATTACAAGTCGCTAATGAAGGTCTCTTGTTAACTCGCTACTTTGGAAAAATTTGGCAGCATAACGTTTGACTTGACCTTGAAAATTTCTTTAAATGTACCTTGCAACTCGCCTACTACCACCTTTCTACACCAACATAGCTACTCTAACTCGCTACTCTAACTCGCTAGTCCAACTTGCTACTCTAACTTGCTACTCCAACTTGCTACTCTAACTGGCTACTCCAACTTGCCACCTCAACTCACTACCTATAACTTGCCACCTCAACTTGCTACCTGTAACTTGCTACCTGTAACTTGCTACCTGTAACTTGCTACTTGTAACTTGCCAAAGAGGTCACTTTTGAAAGTACACAAGTCGCTTTCGTAACTGTTGTACCTGTTTGGATTATAGCAAACAAACAAACAAACTTTGAATGATCTCAACTTGCTACCAAGAATCTCCCACAACTTGCTAGATAGAAAAAGTTTAATAAACTTTTAAATAAGCCTAAAAAACACAATAAGTTGATGAAATAAGTTGTTGGACTTCAAGATAAGCAACTAGAGCTTGTTCTAAACACAAAAGTACAAGTCTTTTTCAGATCAAAACACAAACAAAGCCACAAATCTTGATTTTTTTTCAAAATTTTCGAACAAAAAAAAACAAAAAAAAACAAAAAAGACTATGTTTGATTATTTAAGCCACGAATCAAACACTAATCTACCCGAGGCTCTTGATACCAAATGTCGGAACAAGTAAATCACTTCAAGATTCATAACTAGTTCAATGATTTCAAGAAGAAAAGAGGAAGAAAGCTAGGAAGATGTTTTAGAGAGAAGTTAGAGAGAGAAAGTAGATAGAATATGTGTGAATTAATTTGCAAAGAGAAAGTTTTACAATGAACATCATACCACTCCATCCTTAGAGGTGTATTAATTAGATAAACCATGAGCTTACATGCTATGGTATTTTCTACGAGCCAGTCTCGGGATTACTTGGGTCTTTCGCCCGAAACACAAGACGATTATCTTACATTAAACGAGCCCAGTTTTACACCGTTCCCTACCTATTACAACATATAATTAAATTAAAGACCGGCTTCCTTAAATAATAATCCGACTTCCTTGTTTTTTTTTTTCCGGCCCCTTAATTTAATATTTTGAGGCTAACAATATGCAAAGACTCATCATAGTCCAATCTTTCTTCTGTTGACCTGAGCAACCAATCTTGCTTTATTTCTTATCACAATTCCCCTTTCATCCTTTTTATTCCTGAAAACCACTTAGTACCTATAGCCCTTTTCCATTTGGTAAATCCACTAAAGTCTAAACTTCTTATAACTTGAATTGTAGAAGCTCTTCCTGCATAGCCTCTATCCAGCTTGGATCCTTCAATGCATGAATTACCTTTTGGGTTATTCTGTGATTAAAAAGCAAAGCAAACAAGCAGTTTTGAAGGCTTAAATGCTTTTTATTCTTTTGTTGAATAGTGCTAACAAACCATGTCCCCTAAATTCTTTACATCTTCTTGTTGTTTAAGCTGATTGCAAATCACCAATCACTTGATCAGAGGATGATCCTTTTATGATTCTGTAGTAGTAATTTAGGACTGACTTTGCATGGTAGTATCCCAAATGTTTTCATGTCAGCCATTTTATTTTTTTTATTTTTTTTTTCTACACCATCATCTTCATCACTCGGTATGAAGTCCAAATATGCTATAAATCAATAAAGCATGCATATCTGGATCAAATAGAAGTTCAATGCTTGTTTTTTCGCACCAAACATTAACTTTATTTTGCTAGTACATTAAAATTGTTAATGATGTTAACATTATCTATTCGCTTCTCTTGATCATTAACATTCACTATCTTTTCTTAGAACTCATCAACCCTTCTTTCCATCAACACTTTGAAGGATTGGAATCATCATCATGATAACTCTTTGTATCTGGGAAAATGGTGGATCACCAGTTCCTATAATGGTAGCAAAAAGTAATACTTGACAGGTTTTGTCTCCGTTTCTAGCTTGACCGCATAACACTTGCGCTTTTGTATCCTACAAAACAATTAGATCAGTGATCCTGCAACAATTGGCTCATAATTCATTTTTCTTCTTAGTTCATCAATATCAAATATGCCAATCTGTCCACCTACCTTCAGCATTATGTTTATTGCACCAAAACTAATAGACAATTTTTCTGTCACTATCCTTGTTCTACTATTGAATACCCTAAAGGGCTTTACTATTCAAAGAGTATCCATACAAAGAAACCTTCCATTAAGCCTTACATCAAATTTGCCTAAGAGATCTATGGTCTGATAATAGTAACAAGACACCTAAATTGCTCATAAAACTTAAAATTGTTTTCTACCATGAAAAGAGTTCATATGAGTTTCATGTTAATAGGCTTAACTACTATCACATCTATTTTGACATAGCAATCACTGATTAACTCTTCTGCCCAAAAAGAAGTTGTGCCAACTTAGAATCAGCTAGCAAGTCCCTAGCAACCCTCAATAAGTTACCTATTCCTCCTCTCAGCAACTCTATTTTGTTGAGGAGTTCTAGCTATACTAAATTGTCTCAAAATACCCTTCATTTCACAAAACTAATTCATTTCTCTGTTTTTAAACTCAGTCCAAATATATCCACATCTAATCATCCTTAACCATGCGATCTACAAGATTTTCTATACCAGTTTTAAAGGACTTTAGGAATGCCCACTAGTCTCATCCTTAGTAGCTAGAAAGAAAACCAATGTAAACTCTACTGTATACATCAATGTGACAACTGGCATACATTTTCCTTCATAAGTCTTTTTACAAATGTTATAACCAAACAAGTCCATATGCAACAAATGTTAAAAGAAGACTGATTGAGTTTCTCAGTTTTTGGACTATACAAGAGGCTCTGTGCTGCTTTCCCTTTTGACAAGCAACACAGGTTTGATCATTTTTAAAAAGTTTGAAGGTAAACCCTCTACAAGATTCCCCTTAACAATTTATTCATGGTTTTAAAATTTAAGTGACCCAGCCTTCTATGCCAAAGTTTAGATACATCAGATGTGGCTTTTGCAAAAAGGCAAGTTAAACCTCCTTTAGGAACTATGTTCTTTAAATAAACACTATACATATTGTTCTTTCTAGGAACTCTAAGTAAAACTTGACTTTCATCAATTAACTTAAAGTTTGGAGATAAAACAATACATTCAGTGTTATTAAAAAGAACACTATTCTTTTTATCACGCATTTGTGAGACACTAAAGAGATTAAACTTTAACTCTCTCACAAAATACAAATTTTCAAAATCTAGATTACCAGTTTTAATGGTACATTTTCCTGTGATTTTCCCTCCTTAGTGTTTCCCAATAAAATCAACATATCCTCACATCTCATCTCTTCAAAGTCAATAAATAGGCCAGTGTTTTCGCTATCATGTGCCTTGGAGCATCCACTAACAATCACTCCTTTAGACCTGTAAATCTATTTGTGGGATTGCCCGGCACAATAGTATAAGAATATTAGTTCTTTTGGGGACCCGAGACCTAACTGACTTGGGATCAGCCTTTGGCATCAATATAATAAAACTTCTATATGTTGATAAGTCACTATTTTGTTTAGAAACATGTCTAAAACTTAGTCTTTGTTTCCAAACACAACAAGCTGATGCCTTAAAATCATTAACATTATTTCCCTTAACAGCTTTAACTACTGCTTTTGGCCTAGCAGTTATTAAAACTTTTACACTAACAATATTACCCTTGATCAATATTACAATTTTTTGAATGTTTTTCTTATGAATTTGTCCCACCTTAATAGTTGAATGAGCTGTTTTAGAATGAGTATGACATTGGTCTAAAGCAGCAATACACTATTGTTTTTTGAGTGAGCAGGCAGTAACTTGTCTAGCAGTATTAATCGATACTAAGCCGACTTCCTTATACTGCTCTTGGAACTAAGTTCTTTTTATCACAGGGTTAGTTTTTTAGCAAAGTTTTGATTATTCACCCTTTGAGCCATTGTTCTCCAAACAGGTTTTACCATCCATTGAATTTTGAAACTGTTTTTTATGGAAATGCAAACAACCTGCAAATGATCAAAGCTTCCACATACATAACAGGCCTTATTAAACATCTCAAAATTGTTTCCTAGTTTTTGAGACATCATATTGTTCCATTTTCTTTGATTGCCTCTTGGACTGTGAATATTTTGCCTATGTTTCTCAACTTGTTTAACAATTTTCCTAGCAGTTTTCTCTTGTTGCTTAGGTTTGACAAACTCTATCTTAGCAATACCAGGCATAACAGTTTTCTATCTTATTTTAGTTTGAGACACATTATCCTTCTTCACTACTGACACCCAATCTTCAATAATTAGGGAATCATCAGACTTCCTAACTACCTTACACACATCTTCATCAGACTTTCTGTTCTCAACTACAGGCTTATTAACAAACTCATCTAAACCAGTAAAAGACAAAACATGTATTGGAGGCATGAATTTTCCTATGTAGGGAGGTGGAACTGCATTATATTTTTCATAGCCTAAACCTTTCTTGCAATTATCAACAATCTGACACTCTATGAGCTTGTTTAAACTATTAGATGCATTTTTAAATTTATCTACATTAAATTGAATTCTACTTTTTCTTTTTGAATTTTTAAAGCTTCATCCAACTCTTTAATAGTTATTTCTCCGACATGAATAACCCAATTAAGCCATTAAATTTTTCTACAAAAACAAACTTATTCCTTTATAACATTCATGTTTTTTCTTTCACTGATAACCTAAACCTTTTTATAAAACCTAAAAACATGTAAACTATATTTCTCTAAAATCTCTATCAAAGTTGATCATTTTGAATTTAATGTAATTTAACATTTCCCATACAAGATTTTGAACAATTTGAATCATTGGATACCTCCGAAGTCAGAATTGAAGATAGTAAGCCGATGAGATGCATAATTAGGCCCTTCCTTTGCCTGATTACTCCAGTCAAATCCACCAAGGCCATCACATGACACCATAGTTGTGGAAGTAGATGTTTCCACAGGAACACTCCTTCTTGAGCTTTTCTTATTCTTGTTGTCTTGATTTCTTGAAGCTCTACACTCTCTTGTAAAATGTCCCCTCTTGTGGCAGTTATAGCACTCCACTTTGGACTTATCAAAACCAATATCCCTCATTGCCATTAACAGTAAGCTTCCTTCCTGTATTCTTCAAAAACCTTCTAGCCCTCATAGTTAACATGGCCATTTGCCATCTCAAATCCATCTCTTCTATGTCATCAGGATGGATTTGTTGCAAGTCCTCATGTGCAAGTTAAGGACTATTTGGTTGACTAGCAAAGAATGAACAAATAACAGCATCACTCAAGTTATCAATATTTGTAGAGTAAGCAGCATTAACTTGAGTGCTAGCAGTAGAAACTCCATGAGCAGTATTAACTGCTTCATTAGTGTTGTTAGTGTTGTTATTTGAAGAGGACACAAAAGCCATGTTCTGTGTGCTTGAACTTGAGCTAGACATCCCTTTAACTTCTGGTTCATACACCTTGAGGTTGTTGTAGAGATCATCCATGCTCATTGTATCCAAATCAGCTTTATTCCTCCACACAACAGCATGTGTGTTCCACTCAGGTGACAAACTTCTTAATAACTTTTGATTAACATCTTCTTGTGAAAGCTTTTCATCCAAAAGCTCCAACTGACTCACAAGCTTTTGAAGCCTATCAAAGGTTTGATCAAGCATCTCTGAGCTTGGAGCAGTGAAGTTTTCATATTGCTGCTTTAAGAGATTTCTTTGAGTCTTCTTAGTAGCTGCATTCCCACCAAATCTCTTTTCTACAGCTTCCAGCAACAGCTTAGCATCCTTTATAGAGTTAAACTTTAACTGATGTTCATTGGGAATGCCCATCATTAAAGTACTTCTAGCCTTCACTTCTAATCTTCTTTGAGCCTTATCTTCAGCAGATGTAATAGGCATCACTTTTTCAACACCTTCCACAACTGCTGTTTTTGGCAAGGTTGCACCATTCTCTATGACTTCCCACAGTGCATAGTCTATCATCTGGATGTATTGTTCAATCTTCATCCTCCATAACTCAAACTCACCCGGTTTGAGCATGGGAACTTTAGATGCATCCACCATGTGTGCAAAGTCTTGATCCATATCTTTTGGCAAAGTTTCTCAAAAAGCTCTGATACCACTTCAATAGATTGAATTCCTTAAGCTTGTATAAGGATTGGTTATATTAGATAAATCTAACATAACTATAGTAGAAACTTTGTTTGAATGTATTAAAGATTATGCGGAATCTAATCTTTAATATTAAGAATAACTATCAATGAAACAGTAATTATATGAACATATAATTCAACAAACAAAAGCTCCAATATTATTAATAATACGAATACTCTCAAAGTATTAGGGTTACAAAGACCTTGAAGCTATGATAATTCTATGAATGACTCTTATCAAACTCTATGCCCTAGAACCTCCTTTTATATACCAAGGAGTCCTAAATGGCTTACAATACTTTCCTAAGAATATCAAATCTTTTAAACAAATAAGTTGTACATATCTTTTACACAAATAGCTCATATAAATTACATAAGAAGTACTAACTAACTCAGCAGTACTAACTTCTTCACTAGAAGCATTAACTCCTTCAGCAGCATTAACTTTGTACTAACAATAGTAACTTTTGTACTAGCAGTAGTAACTACTTAGCAGTTTTTCTTCTAAGTCTCTGAGCAGCACTAATATGCACTAGCAGTAGTAACTTTACACTAGCAGTACTAATTCTGTACTAGCAGTAGTAAACACTTAGCATTTTTTTTCTAAAGTTCTTGAGCAGTACTAACACAACTGAGCAGCATTAACTCTGATATGAGCAACAGTAATACTAGCAGCATTAAGTAGGATTTTAATCTCAACATTCAGTGTCAATATATAGGCACTGAAGCCCAACCAACCTGAAGAACCTCCCTTCACAGACTGCATGTTAGTTATCTGCGCTGCTAATACGTTAGTGGTCTTTAAAGCTCCTAAAACCTCTTCCAGAGCTAAGAGTGTTTCCCAAGGCATAAAGCCTGAAGCTAAACCTGGACACAAGAAGCTTTCAACTTCTTCAAAACAACCCTTTGTGTCCAACAAAGAGGCAACAAAATTTGGGTCCTCTAAAGCACCCACTAGTTCCAAAACTGGCCATTCTAAGAAAAGAAAAGAGTCCAGCTCAGCCATGGACTCAAACCTAAGCCAGCCTCTAGTTTCTACTCCCGTGGATACTGGAATGCATAAAGAGGACCGGCAAGCAACTGGTGGCACAACATCTTTAGGGGTCACCAGTGAGCAAGAGCCAACCCTCAACTCAATAGTGGTATGTCAGCATCTATTTTAAATAAGCCTATTTATTCAGCATCTGATCCTAGATTATCTGCTCCTAGTGATTTTGTACCTCAACAACAGGGTATGAATAAAGGAACCAAAAACACTTCATATGATCACTTATCTGCAGGTACTGACCCACATGTTCTTATAGACAAAACCAAATCTGTTAGTGAAGGGTTGGAAACTATCCTCACTCAACTTACAACACAAAAAAGGCCCAGCTCCATTGCTAGACAGGTTGAGGAAGAAGAAGCATCAAGCACAATCAAGTTAGAAGATCTAGCAAAGCTGATATCACATGTGCAACCTAGCTTTAAAGACCTAGACTCTCTTGAAGATGATCATGTCATTGTTGTTGATGATAGTGATGAAGATGAGGAGACAGAAAAAGATAAAGTTCATCCTACTCCAAATGCTGAAACTAAAGACACTTCAGTTCCTAAATCCTCATCTCCTAGGTCTTACCAAATTCAAGAGCTTACCAACCAAGTCCTCATTCTCCAGTCTCAAAAGCATAAACTGGAACTTGAGAAGAACAAAGCTGAAGCTGAAGCTACTCTCCTTAAAACTCAACCCTCCTTTCCCAATGTGGAACAGCTCAAAGAGCTGCTGGTAAAGTCCTTAAAAACTAAATTCTCAAATATTCTATCTGCTCAAGACTTTAGTAGCTCACTACCAACTAAGCAGAAGTACCTCCCCTCCAAGCTTAATGAACTAACTGGAGAAGTAAAAGGTTAAAGAAACAAGTTCATAAATTAGAGATTAAGCTACTAGGAGATTTGAAAGAAATTCCTACCAAGCTAGATGACTTTACAAAAAAATGTCACCAGTCTTGCATCTCAAGTCGGTGAACTAAAGACTCTTCAATAGGAACTTCCAACAGAATTTCTTTCACCATCAACACATGTTACATCAGTTCAAGCTAAGCTAAAAACCTTGGATGCTCTTCTAAGCCTCTTGCTAAATGTCACATAAGCTTTGAACAAGTTTGCTTAGGTTTTAGATTTTGCCTCATCAAAAGCTGGAGATCAAAGTGTTCCTTTAGCAGGCCAAGCTGACACTATGCATGCTGAGGAGGAGAAGAACACAAACCAAGCAACCATCTCCCAGCTTTTTTAAAGAAGAGCTGAAAAGAATGCTGAAAAAGAAAACCTAAACAAACAACAACCAA
>BQNB010035920.1:0-46733 GCA_026074375.1 Tanacetum coccineum | reverse complement strand
TTCAGGATTACATAAAGATGGAGATGCAGATGCCTCGTTCTAGTAAAGTTAATTCACAACCCCATGCTCACACTTAATGATTCTAATCAAAGACATCATGACAACTGAAAGACCTACAACACAGTTTTCGCAACTCTGATAAGTACTATCATGATCCAGAAGAGTGTGAGTATGCGGGTCCGAAAGTCACAACATCACATGAAGGCAATATTCCACAACAAGGATAATTAAAAGATTTAAAGTGGATGGTGATCTCAAAGAAAGCTCAAAGATCACTCAAGTCCAAGGAACAAAGATCACTACTTTATGTACAACGACAAATGTTGAAGAATCAAAAGACTATAAGCCGGAATCAAAGATTAATTCAAATATAATGCTAGGATTCAATTTGTATTTTCTGGGGTGACCTCCCTTAAGGGGAGATTGTTAGGATTATGAAAATCCATGTAAAAGACTCGGTCACCCCGTGTTATATCTAGCATAGGTTAGCTCGTAGTCTTAGTTTTAATCGTTTAGTTACCGTACGACTTATCGTGTTGGGCCGGGTCTTTACCCACTTGTTAGCCCACTCCATGGCCCATTTAGGGGCACCAAACTCTTGTATAAATACCCCTTTCCAGCCATGGGAAGGGGTTGGATGTTCATTTTATAACAAATACACACTAAGTGATTTTATCTCTCTAGAACTCCCACTTTCTCTCTCTAGATAATTCGGCCAAACACTAATCCTAGGCTTGTGTTATGATATCCAATATACTACAGTAGTATAGGTAAGACTCAGGGGATTGATCATTCTCTAGGGGAATAGTTTAGGTAGGCTCGAATTGAATGTCACTAAGGTCCTAAGATTGAGGGGGAAGATAGTTTTGGTTTTAGATTTTATGAAGCAAGTAAATCTCGGAGGTTTAAAGGGGGTTTTGATTTTAAATTGATTAAACTAATTACTACTCCTTATTCTATTCTAATTTGCAGAAAAGTAAATAAGATGGAAAACTCTTATGGTTAAATAAATGTGTTCACCTAATCATGCACTACTTTCTAGTTGTCTTCTGTAATGCAATGTGTAAGTATCTAATAAATTAAACACCTAACTCAGAATCAACCCAAATGGCAAGGTAGTATGAAGACTGTTGCGTAGGTATCATCTAACCTAGCCGCGTTTCCTTAGACATCTTCGCGTTGCAATTAAGAAGCTAGTTTTCTAGAGCCTAACGCGCACACCATTAACAAGAAACAATAATAAAAGATAAACAACTAGGTTTCATGTAATCATAAGTAAACGCAAATTAAATTTAGCCAATCATGTTAATTGAAAGCGAAGAATAATTAATCAAACAATACATAGACATATCGAAAGATTAAAAGGAATAAGGAACTTCACTTCAATTAAACATGGAGTTATGATGAGAACACTAGGGTTAAAACCCCTAAAAATCATCTAAAAAAGCGTTGCTACAAAGTATTGGTTCGTTCCCCAAAGTTTTCCACACAAACCTAAAACTAAAGGGTTCTATATATAGGGTAAAAATTGTGACGTCGTTGTTAGAAATAAGAAACACTAGCTAACAAATAAGATCCGGAGGTCAGGGAGGATTGAACAAATGTTTAGCCATATTATTTAGTAAGAGAAAGGAAAGATGTGTGTTTTCTAGAGAGAGAAATACACACACCTTATTACAAGTAAAATGAATCCTCTACCCCTCCATGAAAGTATGGAGGGGGTATTTATAGTCCTAGTGACACCTAACTATTGTAACTTGTCATTATTAGTCCCTACGTGTCACGCTATAAATGAACTAATGTAATTTCGGATATGTCACCATATTTTAAGGCTAACAATCTTCTCCCAGTATGCGGAAATATGGAATTACTTACAATGTTCCTATTAAGTACAAATACAACACAAATAAAGTCTTCCAAGGCGCTTCCAAAGCTGAAGATGTCTTCTGAGCTCTTCTGTTCTTGAAACTTGTACTCCAGCTTGGATCTTCAGTGTCTTTACTTGTACAGGAACCATTGTAGTATGCATGAGTTGGATTAACTTCCCCCCAATTCATGCAGCATGTCTAAAAAAGCTTTCTTCATAGACTCCTTTTTGGCGAAGTTTCTGAATCAGCTTCCTCCATACCAACGTCCCTATCTTAAGCAGATTTTGAAACTTTGATGTAGCTTGAACAATCTTCTACTTGTCATTGACGTGCACAGCGGAAATTTGTAGAAGTCAAACCACACCAACGACCACTGCTTCTTGTCATTAAGGCATGGTGAATATTCGTTTGGGTGTACATGCGAGAAATCAGCAACAATTCTTCTCACGCATGCAGAATACTTCACAAACCATACTAAGTGAAGTAGTATACACTACTTCCCCCTGAAAGTTGACATGATAACATCAAAGTCAACTAAGTCCCAGATGTACACATTTTCCCCTATGAAGGCTTCGAACTCTCGGAAGCATCATTGTCGTGTACATCCATATACTAGAGAAGTTCTTGTCTTAAGCACAAATCTTGAAATCCAAACAAAGCATTACCCTCTTGTCTTCAGAAACCGTAGAGGAGATGAAGCAAGAATCAAGAAAACTTGGTATAACCAGGTCTAGTATGTGATGTCGTTGATAGACTTTGAGATTTTGCTTAGTCTGGAAGTACCTTTGTCATGAAATGAGGACAATAATATCACAGTGAGAATTGTGATTACATCTCAACCTTATACTCTCTAGCTAACTTACCAACCTCGTATTCTGTCGGCTCTTGTTGTGACCACTTGGTGAAGTAAACCTGATATATCAAACTTGAAAAAGAAGTGAAATCCCCAAAAATTTGTTCTTAAGATTGCAAGTTGTGATTGAAGAAACGGTGCATGTGCGATTAAATCTTGACGAACTCTATACGCCGACCGGGAAAAGTATTAAAGAAATTACAACACCTCTTGAAATTATCCACATCGACTTTTTGCGTGTGACACTGAGTACTACAACGTAACTCCTTTAAGTGATAGTTATCCAGATCTACAACCAACTACCCCTGACTGCTGGTAACTAGATAATTCAAATCTTAATCATAAGCTATATACGTTCAAGCAAGTCATCAATCGATAGATTGGGTTTAAAGAAAAAAAGGTAGAAAATAGAAGGAAGTCTCGATGATGAAATAAGTAGACGCCTTCGTGAAACCCAACTTCAAGCTCAAATAAGGGATACCAAATCAACTTCGTGATCACTTGTCATCGTAATCCGAATCTTTAGCCGTTTGTCTTTTTAGTGAATCTTATTCGGATCGTTTTTAGTGTTATGTATCGTGTTTGTTGTGTTGTTGTTCGTTAACGGATATCGGGCTCAATAGATTATCATAAGCACGGCCCGTCCAAGTAATAAACCCGGTCATGTATACTTTTGCCCGACAAGAGAATGTTTTAATACCCGGCACAATCCGATAACATAAGTCCAAGATGAGATGTTGTGGTTTGATGTTGTTAATTGGTTGTCCTTTTAAGTTCAAGTATGTAAATTAAGCCCTTGAGAGTTGTGAGTTAATGGTCCAAAGATTGTCAATGTAAAGCAAATCTCAACTCACAAAACGCAATCATGAACTAGACAAAACGCAGTGAAGAGCCTTAGGCAAAACGCAATCAAATCTTGAGGCAAAACGCAGTCAAGAAATGAAATGGACAGAGTCTCCCCTAGGCAAAACGCAATAAGGGTCTTCAATTAGGCAAAACGCAGAGGCAAAACGCAACCTTTCATAAACCAAAACGCAGAGCCAAAACGCAGGAACCAAAACGCAGGAACCAAAACGCAATAGGCAAAACGCAGGACCAAAACGCAATAGGCAAAACGCAATACCCAAAACGCAGAGGCAAAACGCAATAACCAAAACGCAGAGCCTAATAAGACAAAACGCAGTACGTTGTCCTTCACAAAATGACAAACCGCGGTACTTTCTCTGACAAATCGCAGGAAGCAAAACGTAACCCGCAAGCAAAACGCAATCAAGAACACCCTTCATATAGATAAAACACAACCAAGAAAAAAATCTTCAAACTTTCTTGTAAGCCACAAAATGATGTTAAAACTACCAAGTAATGATGCAAGAGATAGTTCTAAGCCCGAAAGTACAAGTTTTTAACATCTTTAACCACAAACAAAGATCAAATCTTGATTTTTCTTGGTATATTTTTCTAACAAAAAAACAAAAACAACACCATGAATACATTACACCCCCGATTAGCTCTGATGCCAATTGTTAGAAATAAGAAACACTAGCTAACAAATATGATCCGGAGGTCGGGGAGGATTGAACAAATGTTTAGCCATATTATTTAGTGGGAGAAAGAAAAGATGTGTGTTTTCTAGAGAAAGAAACACACACACCTTATTACAAGTAAAATGAATCCTCTACCTCTCCATGGAAGTATGGAGGGGGTATTTATAGTCCTAGTGACACCTAACTATTGTAACTTGTCATTATTAGTCCCTGAGTGTCACGCTATAAATGAACTAATGTAATTCCGGATATGTCACCATATTTTAAGGCTAACAGTCGTCAACCCGTAGAATCTTCTTTGAGCTTCTCAGAGTTGGTTACTTTGACGTCATCAATATAAGTCCTGACGTCGTCCCTTGAATACTTTGACGGCGTCACAGTGAATTCCGACGCCGTCTTCACGACCTATAAATCAATTCTTCATCAATTTCCGTGTAGAGTTGTAATCTTGTCCGTTTCTACCCAAATTGAGTCCAAATCAACTGTATTTCCTCCAAATGCCTTCCAAATGCTAAAATGACAAAAAGAAACGATTAAGCATGATAAATGGAGATATTTGCATGATTTTAGGGTTTAATTGACCCCAAAAAAGTGTATAAAATGACACCTCATCAAGTATCCCTACACTTGGAATTTGTTTGTTCTCAAGCAAATGAACTTTTCAACCTAGTCAATAGTAAAATCGAGGGCATTTAACCTACACAATAAATATAGTTTATGGCATAACCGATTAGACCTCGTAATTAAAAACACAGAAATTATACACTAGTACCTCACATAAGTGTTTGGATTCTCTCTTTCTTTCGGTGTAATAATGAATAATAACAATATAGAAAATGGAAGAAATAAACACTCACTACCTGTCATAGTATATAAATTACCATATGCTTGATAAATGATCAAAACCTCTACGGCTTTGGCATAAGCACCTAGGAGTTACTATCAAAGAGGTATTTAAAGGGTTGTAACATAAGGTGTAGGGTAAAGGAAACACGATTGAGGGATACTGGGGGGATTTTTACTGGTGACAAGTCAATCATTTACAAGAATACATGTAAAAGGCGTTGCTAAGCCAAGACTCGACCACACTAGGATAATAATACAAACTCTACATCATACTCTTTCTTTTCTTTTCTCGATACCTTTTTTGACATAAACATAAGCAAAATGGCAGCCCGTACATATATTTTTTTCACTTTTTTTTCTATTTTTTGTACACTTTTGCCCTGCCATTTGCTGAAAATAAACATGATTCGGGGTTTATAGATGCACTCCTACACTTGAGTTTTTAATACTCAATACATAAACTAATTAATGACCCGAATTGGGAAGGATCAACATAACATGGAGAATATTAGACAAATATGGGAGTAATGACTTAACTTTTCTTCCATATTTCTCCGTATAATAAAGACTACCATGAATCTCAATCGTCCCAAAACTGGATACACTAATAATGACTTGACTTAGTAACCATGTACTCAAGTAAATAATTAACTAGGGTTTAACAATATGATAATAATAATGTACCAAAAATGAGTACATATAAGAAAGGCTAAGGCGATTTGGGTGCAATATATTTGGTGGGGTGTGAACAATGCTCTTTATTAATAATCCAGAATCCACCGAAAAATTACAAGAACCGCGAAAAGGATAGGCTCGGAGGGGTGTACTAGGGGTATCTTGCATTAAAAGTGAGTGCATAGAAAGGGAGTGGGGGTAGTTATATGATCGAGGAGACCATCATAACCATAACAAATACAGGCTAAAAATAGGGGTTTATCCTAATGCTTCTTATCACTTAGTAAATCCTAATCACCCACAATATTTGCTGATCTCATAGCAGTTCTCGTGGGAATCGCTAAAGGCATCGTTCTGAATTTAATTATACAGGTACACGCATTTATCCCGTACACGTCAATGCTTCGAGCAAAAGCGACTTAAAACCAACTATGGCTCATCCAAATCCATGAACGAGACACATGTGATCACTCAAATCCTTAACTCGAGCAAGCTAAAGGTTAAAATCATCAAAAGCACCAAAGATGGATGCTTTAATTCCTAAAGATCTAGAAGCGAACCTCACAATTTTTGGGTACAATATTTTTGAGTGGTAGGGTTTTTGTGCTAGTCATACAATTTCTATCCATGAGACGCTTATAATACTAAGTTTCACCGATATATTCCATAAAAAAAATAATTTGGGCTAAAATTACCGTCCTAAACTGGTATATTACAAATCATTCTAAGAAGAAAGCAAATGCAATTGAAGGAATAGTTTCTAAGGCTTTTATTTCCCCCTACACTTATTTTGAACATTGTCCCCAATGTTCTATGAGTATCCGAAAAAAGAATAAAGGGAAAATAAGAAAAGCGAGATAAACTAATACTCTCATGGTTTTGCTCAATAATAAAGAAGAAATAAGATAAACCGGCTAAATCTTCATCCAAGAATCGTCTATGTGAAAATCCAAAGAACTTTCAGACTCTCCTCATTTAATATAACCTGCAAATCAAAGATAAGAAACAACTACACCAAGCGTAAAATTCTACGAAAAAAAAATTAATATATAACCCTCATTAATTAAGTTTAGACTCTACGAAAGCAATAAAGATAAGATGTATGTACTAATGTAATCGTAGTTTTCTACAAAGATTAGGAAAATTAAAAATTCTGGAAATTACACAAAAATAAAATTTCAAAAATTCGAAAAAAATACGAAATTTACTGTAGCCACAGTGGTGACACCGTCAGGAGTAAATCCTGACGTCGTCTCCAGCTACTGTAAATATTGTTGCTTCGTTTTCTTGGAAAAATTTCTGCACAAATATCCTATTAATTATTTTCTGGAAAAATTTACTGCATAAACCACAAAAACGGTTAGTATATGCATATGACTCAAAACAAACAAATAAGACACAAAATGCGAATTAATCTAAAATTATTTATTTTACATGTTTAAAAATGGTTCTTAAAAACCGGATATTTTTCTCCCCTACACTTATTTAATGAAAAATACCTTTGATTGCAATTAAGATGAGGTTAAAGACAAAACAAAGCACGATAACTATAATTTAAACGTATAAGAACAAATAAAGAAGAATAAAACACATGACACACCTAAAATGCAAGAAATAAATAAATTGGGTTGCGTTTCAACAAGCGCTTTTGTTTATTAACGAGTTTTGTAGCTAGACTCTAAGTCATACTCCTTACGTGACTCCTTTACTTGTCTTACTTCCACTAGCTTCAAATGATACATCAAGATCTATTCTTTCAATTTCCTTTTTATATGATGGACCAAGCTTAACAATATCCTTATAAAATTCGCTCTCTAAATCGGATGGCCTTTCACATCCTCTCATATAATCATCTTCGCTAAGTATTACCTTAGATAATAACAAGTCACGTCCTTCACTAGTTAAGTCATCCATTTTCGAATCTCTATACGGGGTTCTAAAAGTAACTTCCTTATTCTCATTCGTGAATGTAATCAATCTTTGTTCCCTATCTAGTATTAACTTAGTGATTTCCACGAATGGTCAGCCTAAAACTACTTAGGATAAGCTAGGATCAATATTAGCTTCAACATTCTCGAGGATGGTGAAATCCATGACGTGACTCATGTTTCCCACAAATACATGCATATCTTTTCCTATTCCAACAAAATTCAGCCCTCTATATTCATACCCTTGATTCCTAATGGCATTATAATAGGCTAAAGACATAACATTCATGGGTAAATCTAAATCGATATATGCATTGGCTATGAACTTCTGACCTATCATACATGGAATCTTCAAGTTACTAGGATCCCCTTTTTTAATTCTAAAATTGAAGTTCAATGAACAACTTAGCATCTTTTCAATTAAAGTCTCGTAAACTAAGTCTTTGCGCACATCGACCAAATCAAGGGGTTGTTCATCATCCGTCCATTCCCCTTCCTTTTCTATCTCACCATCATCTCCTAGCTCACTAGTCTTATTGTCATTTCCAAGGTTACGTGATTGATGTGCGGTCGTCGTAGGACTTCTACACGAGAAGTTTTACAACTCTATAGGCAGTGCACCTAATCGTTATAGTGTAGTATAGGCAAGACTTGGGGCTGTCTATCGTTCACTCGAGGAATAGGTTGGGAAGGCTTAATCACGGTCTAACAGAACTCTAAGGGTTGAGAGAAGATTATTTTTGTATTTTTATATTTTATTGAAAGCGAGTAAATCATATAATTGGAGAGAGGTTTGGTTTTAGCTATTTAAACTAAATATTAACTACGCTACTGGTGATAACAATAAGATAAAAGACTGTGTTTATTTAATCATGTATTACTCCCTCGATTGCTTCTCTTAGTGTTGTTGCCTATGTCACACTTGTGATGGATCGTGTAAAATATTTCCCAAAGCATTGAACGGAATTACACGAACCGCCGTCTACTTAGTATGCCGCTAGAAGCAACGCAATGCAAGTGTGTATGAAGACTATTACATGGCTCTTAGGAGTTTACTAAGTGATGTGAATTATTATTAAGTGTGGACATCCATTCATTAGGGGGCAAGGTAGTATGAAGACTATTACCCGATGGTATCCTTTCTACACAATCACGTTTCCCTAGACATATCAATAACGATGCAGACAAAACCTGGTTTTCTAAGACCTAACGTGCACATCCATCACAAGAAGCAACACCACTAAGATCTACATTCTAGGTTTCATATAATTATAAATAAACACAATAATAGGTTTAGCCAAGCATGTTAAAGATAAAGCAAACAACACATAGACATATTGAATGATTAAGTAAACCTTACTTGATTAAAACATGAATTGGAAGAGGTACAATAGGGTTTTTAGGCCCAAAAATCGTCTCTTACAGCTGCTAAACGAACTAGGGTTTGTACCCTCTTTTTATTCTAATGTTACACACTCAAAACCCTAAATTCAGGTTTGTATATATAGGAAAAACACTGTGGCAGCGTCACGTTTTAATCGTGACGCCATCATGAATAGAATATTCTAGATATTAGGCTGGGTCGTGGTACTGTGATGTCGTCTTGAGATATGGTGACGCCGTCTTGATCTTCGTGGTGACGGTGTCACATTATATTTATGACGCCGTCTCCAGCCACTATAGAGACATTCTTGATAGATTTTGGTGTAGGTTCGTAGTCTTGTTCATTTCTTCTCTAAATGAGCCCAAGTCACGTGTAATTCTTCCAAATGCCTTCCAAATGAGAAATACCGTAAAAAGGAACGATTAAGTACCTATTTTGGGCATAAATGCATGATTTAGGGGGTTAAACAACCCCGAAAAAGTGTATAAAATGACACCTTATCAAATACCCCTACACTTGGGATTTGCTTGACATCAAGCAAATGGGATTTTCTACCTAGACAATAACAATATGAGGGGTCATTTTACCTACTCTTTAAAAATATTCTACAACACAACCTTCTAGACCTCGTAATTAAAAGCACGAAAAGTATACTATTAGCACCCTCACATAAGTGTTGGGGATTCTCTTCTTTCACTCGGGTGTATAATAAATCTTATAACATATGGGAAAGGAAAATCACATCATTACCTGTCATTGCATTATAATTTATCCAATAGGCTTGGTAAAGGATCAAACCCTCCACCGCTAGGTGCAAGGCATTTATTCTTTACTATTAGAGATATTTTTAAAGGGTTTTTTAGGTGTAGGTGTAAGATAACAGGTAATGGAAATGGAACGGATGGGATACATGTTGGGTGGGGGCTTTGGTGAATTTAGAGTGGAAGGGTCTAGCTAATTATTTACACAGAAATAATTTATTTTAACCCCCCCCTCCAAACGCCTTTTGGGTTGGTTTTATTCTAAGCCAAGACTCTGAACAGTAAGATCTACAAAAAACTCTACACAACTCTACATCTATCTCTTTCTTTTTCTTTTTAACATTTTTTTAATAACATAAAATACATCACATGGGGTTTATACACGTCCCTCTACACCTGATGTTTTACATGTCGATATATACAATCTTAATTAATGACCCCATTTTGAGTTGGATCAAAATAACCTGGAGTCCATTTGACAAAATATGGGTTATAAGACTAACTTTTCTTCCCCTTTCTTGCTGCTCGAATAAATACTACCATGAATCTCAATCGTCCCAAAACTGTATTTACAAGGATAAGGACTTAGCAACCGTGTACTCAAATAATTAACTTGGGTTATCATAATAATGTACTAAAAGCGAGTACATATAAGGTAGGCTAAGGCTTTTTGGGTGTAACGATTGGTTTAAGGGTGACAATGCTCTTCATTAATAGTCCGGATTAACCAGAAAATTACGAGAACCGTGAAAAAGGATAGGCTCGGAGGGTTGTACTAGGGTATCCTGCACTAAAGGTGAGTGCATGGCAAGGGTGTGGGATAGTTATATGATCGGTGTGACCATCATAACAATTACAGGTTTAAAACATGGGTTAATCCTAATGCCTCTTATCAAGCAAATCCTAATACTTACTATGCGGTCTCGGGATGCATCACAAAAACAAGTTCTAGAATTTAATATGCTACCGGTACACTCTCATAATCCTAAAATAACCGATACCAATGTTCCAGAAAAGGCGACAAAACCACGCATACACATCCGTAACGACGGAATAGACACACATGATTGCTCACTCCTTAACTCGAACAAGCTAAAGGTATAATATCTAAGGGCGAACCTCACATTGTGGGGGTGGAATTTTGAGGGTTTTTGTGCTAGTCATATAAATTCCTATCCATGGGACGCTAGTAATACTCGGTTTTCGTTGGTGTGTGTCGTAAAAAAATTTAAATTTTGGTAAAAATCACCCTTTTATGCTATGTTTCGATATATTACCCATCTTTTTAAGGACAAAGCAAATGACAAATGAAAGAATAGTTTCTAAGGCTTATTTTCCCCCTACACTTAAGTTGAACATTGTCCCCAATGTTCTCTAGAAGTACCCGTTAAAACAGATAAAGGGAAAAGAAAACAAGGAAAAGAAACTAGTACTCCCCTGGTTTACTCAATAATGGAGAAGAAACATGCGATAACTGGTTAAATCGTCCTCCGAGAATCATCCAATAAAAACTTCCTAAGAACTTCCAAGCTTCTTCTCATCAAATATAACCTGTAATCAAAGACAAAGACAACTATACCAAGCATAAAATGTGCGATTTACCAATATACAATATGAATTTAGGGTTTGACTCGATAGATAGAATGAAAGAATTGTTAAACTCATTAGGTTTTGCAGGTTTAAAACAGAAGAAGACATATATTAAATGTTGCGCAAGTTTTATTTTCAAAAATAACTAAAAACTTTAAGTTTTCTGGACCTGGGCGTTTAACGCTATAGAATACAAGTAATCTTTGATGTATGAACCAAGAACTAGAGAGAGAAAGTATGGAAGGAATGATGTATTTTCTAGTGAGAGAAAGTAAAGAACATGAAATGCATTAAGGTGAAAATGAGAATACAACCCACCAACACCCTCTCCAAGGCATAGAGAGGGTATTTATACTCCAAATGTGGCCGGCCATAGGCCTTGTAAGGCTTTCCATTAACCTTTGGGCCATATTAGCTTATAAACAAAACATTGACTAACTACGGGCTTTGACTAGTTAATATTGGAAGTGACCGAGACTTTTCTTGTTCCTAACAATCTCCCCCTAAGGGAGGTCACTCCAATTTACAAAAATTTAAACTTAGCATACTATGCTTTGACTTTAGTCTTGAGCTCGTAGTCTTTAACTTCATTCTTAAACTTGTGAATTGTTGTAGTGATCTTTGACTTTAGGCTTGAGCTTGTTCCTTTATCTTGACTTGTTTGTGAAAAGTGTGATCTTGAGCAACTTGAGATCATCAACCAAGCATAATCTCGTTTCACCATTCTTGTAAACTTTGCCATCTTGTGAACTTGTGACTTTTGGACCGACATGATCATACCATTCTTGATTTGATAACTTGAAAGCTGTAATTATGTATCTTTCTTGAAGTTCTTTAACTTTAACACTTCGTCGATTTGAGAAGGACGTACGGTATCAGAGCAGCAAAAGTCTTGAAACATGTACTTGAGTTTTCATGATGTCTTTATATTTGTCGGTCATGAGTCAGCTAGAATCAGGTACCTCCATGTCCATCTTTATATATTTCTGAAATAAAACAGTTAGCAATAAAGTTGGGGGACGAACATGGCTTTGTCATTCGCCCGTGTTTGGTTGGAGTAACCTTAGAATCCGTGAGGATCGACCTGTTATCAGATAGATTCAATTTAAGAAGAATCTCCTTGACAGGATTTCCAGCTAAAGTATAGAATCTTTCTAACATATATGTATTAGATTCATCAAGCTCAGCATGTTCTTATTACCGGAACATCTCAAAGCAGACAACACGATAAGAGTGAACCAGTGAGTTACTGTCTCACTAATTAAATAAGAAAATTGATTTGAAAATCAATCGACGTGTTACTTGCTAAAGTGGTTTTGTGACACATCGAGAGTTTTAAGCAATTCAAAAATTCATTAATCATCGTTCCATAACTTGGAACAAGTTTGATTCATTAGAATCACACCATTATTGCTTTCCAGTTGTCACAGGTTTGATTCATATAGAATCACACAAGTCACCTACCATGAGCTTGTTTGATGTTGGCTCAAGCAGGATTTACATCTTCATTGTGAATTATATCACTCGGATGTTCTGGGAAAATCATAAGGATAATGCGTAAGACTCTTAATGTATATCTTGTTATTCACATTGTGTAACTAAGCAAGCATAATTTGACAAGTGTCCTAATGAGATTTATGGATGATCTCTTTTGGCTCTAGACTCAATAGTGTACTTTGTTTTAGTGATCGGAGGCTGGAGCTGACTGCCACCTTTTCAATATCGACTGACTCGGAGTGAGAAAGTCGATAGAAATGCGTGTAATCTCCATGAGAAATAAAACAAGAGTCTATTAAGAGACCTTGAGTGGCTGGGGAGGGTTGTGCATAGCGTCACTGGGTCTATGACCATCTTCAATGTCAAACAACTTAGTGTTTCCGACAGTTTATGTATAGACCCGGTTTCTGCCTAAGTATATGGAGGGCTTCTTTCTTTTCATCCTTTATCCTTACATTTCTTTTTCATTCTTCAACCCCTTCAATGCTTACTGAGACTTCATAACTAACACCTTGTTGGGTTTGTTCCAGTGTTAGCTCTGGCTTCAAGCAGTTTACATTCTCATTGTGAATTATATCACTCGGATGTTCTGGGAAAATCATAAGGATAATGCGTAAGACTCTTAATGTATATCTTGTTATTCACATTGTGTAACTAAGCAAGCATAATTTGACAAGTGTCCTAATGAGATTTATGGATGATCTCTTTTGGCTCTAGACTCAATAGTGCACTTTGTTTTAGTGATCTCGGAGGATGGGAGCTGACGGCACCTTTTCAATATCGACTGATCAGATGTGAGAAAGTCGATAGGAAATGCGTGTAATCTCCATGAGAAATTAAAAACAGAGTCTATTAAGAGACCTTGAGTGGCTGGGGAGGGTTGTGCATAGCGTCACTGGGTCCATGACTGTCTTCAATGTCAAACAACAACTTAGTGTTTCCGACAGTTTATGTATTAACCCGGTTTATGCCTAAGTGTATGGAGGGCTTCTTTCTTTTCATCCTTTATCCTTACATTTCTTTTTCATTCTTCAACCCCTTCAATGCTTACCGAGACTTCATAACTAACACCTTGTTGGGTTTGTTCCAGTGTTAGCTCCATCTCAGTCGGCATTATTCCCGATTCTTACTTTTTCTCCTTTTGTATCATACTTAAGGACTTCTACACTAACTAGTGGATATCCTTGGGTAGATCCCTCCGGTTCTGACTGGATCATAAGATTTGAATACCTATGCCTAACCACCTTATAACTCCATAAATTTAAGTACATGGTCGGTCTTTTAGGTATTCCATCATAATCAAAACCAAATCATTGAAAAGTTCAATCAAAGTGTTTGATATAAATATCAAAAGATTTACACTTTGAGAGTTTTTTCATCATCACTAAAAGCTCCCCCTTAACATGTGCATCGTAATCGTAGTACATGCTAAGTGTGGAGTGCATTGAGTCTATTTTATTCAATCACATTTCAATACAAATTAGATGCAATTTAATCACATTTTCTCCCCTTATCCAAAATGTTAATCCCTTGATATTTTAGATATCAATTAATTAAACGTTCAGGGACAAAATGTTACACACAATCTATAAGGAACATTTTATTGCTCCCCCTCAATTTATGAGGGTATATAAGACAGTGCTGAGTACAATAATTTGAAAATTTTGAATTTACTAAGAAATTCTTGAAAATTTTGTACTCGAGCACTCCTTATTTTCACCATAATACAAATTCACAAGTTTTTATTATTCATGAGAAATGACCTATTATGATGAGGACATCATGTGATAAATCATATGGTCCTTTGCAGCAGCCGAAAGTCACCCTCGTACGGTCTCCCACCAACAAATCTTTCCAAAATCCTCATTATCCTCCTCGACTTGAGCTGTTTGTCAATCGCCTGAATCATAGTTGCTGCTCGTTCCCTGTCACTCTGTCTCCATATTGTCTGTGGTAGATTTTCCATCCTAATCCCTTTCAGACAATCATTAAGAGCAGTCTGAACATCATCGAGTGTACCGTCACTAAACTTGTGGAGTTCATCAATACGCATCAATTTGTTCTTCTTGTCTTTCTTCTGATAGATGAAACCTATAGGATTGGAGTATGCTGTATAGGCATCCCTTCTTTTAAGATCAAATCTGTACATATCCGGCTTTGTGATGTTGAGCTTCTTTTGGTAACTCTCGACACCTAATTGAAGATCTTCAACACGCCGTTGGATGACAATACTTCTTGTAAACATTCTCAAAGAGACACTAAAAGCTAGACGTTCTTCAACATTAAGATTTGTCAGCTTGCCTTGAACAAGAAGGATAAACATGTCTTCAATGTCTTGAAGGCGAAGCCTTTTGAAGTCGCCTTCCTTGAATGTATATAGCTTGTCATCTTCTCTATGAATAGTAATCTAATCCAAATGTTTGTAACCATGCCATTCGATAATCTAAAGTTTCATGACAGCAATGATTCGACGTTTGTAGTAGACATCACGAGCAGATTCCCTGTTAGCAGCAAATCCATAGAATTGTTAATGTTTGCGCCCCCAATGTGAGATTCCATAGAGAGCATATTTATCGTAGTTAATCGTTATTTGACTCCACATTGTGTTAGGGGCCAACTCTTCAATCCATTTGATATGACCATAATCTGCAGCCTTGGTTTTCATAACGGAAGTTGCATAGGTTCGGCTTGAGACACCACCACATAGATACGCAAGGTCGTTGTTGATGAAGTGATCAAATGGTATAACTTGACGACCACGAGAGTTAGGTATCAATGGTAGTGGCTTTCGCAGATCATGAGGATATTGCTGTCCTTCAGGGTTGTTCCAGTCTAGTTTCTCTATGGTTGACTTGTAGATTTCTTCAAATAAGTATTCAAGTTCGACCAGACTCTTGCATGTGCCTTTCATAAGCTCAGATGTTAGACCGGCTAATAATTCAAGAGTTAGAGTATCAACTTTAAGCTGGTTCATCACGAATGCTAAGAAGTCAAGAGGAGTGTCCATTAGCTCATTAAACGACTCACATGGATCTCCCATCTGGGCCAAAGAGCTTAGCCAAGGTTGAACAGGTCCATGAGCATCAGGCAAAGTCTTGTTCTAATCACAATCGGGAGTAGGAGGTTTTGCTGGTTTCTAAAACCAATTAGGAAGCTGAGAGGTCTCTTCATTAGGTTGATTTTCAGTAACTCCTGTTTTGAACTCCTGATGTGCGGGTTATTCCAAATCTTTGCCAGTGTGCATTGGCTCCTCTGTTTGAGCAGATTTTCCAGCAGACTTGTGATGTGATTTGGAGTCTTTAGTTGACTTGCCAGTTGTCTTGGAGGTCTTTTCCTTTGGTGCACTGGTAAACTCTGGTTCTTTTCTAGCTCTTCTTCTCTTGGACCCCCGGTTTGATCCAGTAGAGGGTTCTTCGTCTTTATCCTCATCATCTCTACATCTTTTAAACGAAACAGTATCTCCATAAGTATCAAGTATACGCTTGTCACTTTCATAAGCGTCAACCAGTGCTTTGTAGAGATTCTTTTGTTCATCAGATATGTGGATTGACTTATTGCTTTCCATCTTGTCTATGAGAATCTTCTTCAGCTCTAATTCAGATAGGTTGGCGGCTACTGCATGAGATGTCTTAGATTCATTGGATGAACGAGTCAGAACCTCAGTTTCGAGTTGTTCATTGACAGTCTTCTCAATTTTTGGCAAAATCTTAGAGACTTGAGCTTTAACTTGTTCCTTGACATTGATTCCTTTGATTTATGTTTTCTTATGTTTATCATCAAGTTTGTTGATGAAGTCTGTATTTTCAGCTTGAGCTTCATCTCTGAGTCTTTCGGATGGTTAATTAAATAGCGGTTTTGCGGACTTCATGCATCTTGTTGGCAAGGTACGCATCAACAATGCCGAAAGAATTGAAGAAACTGCTGCAGCAAATTGATTCGTTTGATTGAACTCTGAGAAGTTGTTTTTCCAAAGTTCTTTAGTCTTATGGTTTAAACCCGGATAAAGAGCCAAATTGGGAAGATCTTATTAGGGAGGAGCTGGAACAGGCGCGTGTAGGAAACTGGTGTTTGTTTGCGGTTGTTTGATGAGAGAATAGTGTGGTTGGAGGAATGGTTGTTATAGATAAGAGAGGTGGCTCAGCAATAGCAGTAACCGAAACATCTTCCAAAGAAGTTGACTCAGTGTTAAGATTGAATATAGAGTCAATACCTGTATTTGGACTGGGGTTGAGCATGTTAGAAACAAATCCAGATGACACAGAAGAACTCTGTTGTTGACCTTCAGGATTGACTAGAGTGGTGATTATTACATGAGTATCTTCTGTTTCTCACGTAGGTACATCATTGATCTGTTGAGCATTTGTCATTTCAATATCTCGTCCTTCCAGATTGACGTTCACGTCCCTGTAATTCATTTGCTTCGACCTCTTCATTTGTCTCCTCTTCATCTTGTTCGTCTCCCTCAACATTCGCACCTTGAATTTCTTCATCACTGTCTTCATCATTAGTAGGATTCAACATTAGAAGGTGTTGACCCGAGGATCAAAGCGATCTTCTTCTATTATCTTTTCATCATGAGTTGAGTGGAAAACTTGGGATGATCGAAATTATCCCATCATGTATTGAATCAGTTTGCTCATCATCATCACCTTGTTCTTCATCTTCTTGTTCATCCTTGATCATCATTATCTTCTTGATCATCATCATCTTCTTGATCATCATCATCTTTGTCTTTGCCTAAGTTTGATTCATCATCATCATCTTCTTCATCACTAGACTTCCAAGATATTTTCTTATCATCAGATCCATATGTAGGTACATCGGGAACCCCTGGTGTAACACCAGTTCTTTCATGTGTACCTGAACCGCTGGGTTAAGAGCTGTGAAGTTGTGTTTTGCTTCTTTTGATGGTCAGTTTCATCTGTTCAGCTTTAGACAGGGCGATCTCAGATAGAGTCTCCAATCCTTGAGCAGGTTTCTTATTCTTTCTTGATTTAGTCACCTTAGCAGCATATTTGATTCTTTTACCAGAAGAAGCTTTAGGTTCTTGTAAAGTCTTCTCCTTGGTAGTTCGACGTATATTCTTCGGTTTTGGAATCGTCTTTCCAGTAGCAAAAGCGTAGTAAGTCTTGTACGCTTCAGATTCTTTCATTGCTTGAGTGGTTAAGTTAGCCGGAAAAATGGCACCATATTTTTGGACAACTTCATGCTGAGGGATGAATCTCATGGTAGTGAGAATAAGATCATCATTAGCCATGTGCCAGTCCACTTTGTTTCTTCTTGGAATGGATTGATCTTGTGACATGAAGTGATTGATGATGACTTTGGTGAATCTTGGGTAGAACAAGTATTTGTTCTTCCGTGATTCCTTGTTCTCAATTTGAAAAACTAGGTCTTCCTATAGGAGGTATACATAGTCAACTTTTTGCTGGTGATATAAACCCCAAATGATTTGAGCCCTAGAGAGACAAAGTGAATCGATTCTAGTTACTTTACCGCTGAGACATTTGTTTATGATAGTTCTGAATGTTCTCCAAGGTTGAGGTAGAATATCAACTTTGACATCAGACAGTAATTTGATGTTTCTGGGGTAGCCAAGTTCTCTCATGAAAGTAAGTATTTCCTCTTTAAATGGAGGATCTACAAACTGCTGTCCTGGAAGTTTTAGACAAATCTAAAGCATATTTCTGAAAGTATTTAGATCTAAAGAATATTTCTTTGTGTTCAGCTTGAATCTGATGGAATACTTATGGTAAGATGTAGTAGCCTAGAATTCATGCATGTAGACAGCAGGGACACTAGCAGTGATCAAGAAAGCTAGATAAAAAGGAGTGAGAGAAAGAACATCTAAAGCAACTTGAAAGGTGGGTTCTTTAGGCTTGAATGTGGTGCTCAATCCGTGGTTTCAAATTCCAATCCGTAGACGTTGTTCCTGTGGAACGAGAGCATCGTCCATGGCTTGTTGTTGTTCTTTTGTGATACTCATGATTCTGCTAAGAAAGAGTCGATACAGTTTATATAAACAAGTTTATATAAGACACTATATATAGAGACCCTTTTTAGGATTTGGCACTTAAGACATGTAACACATTTAGATAACTAATCATGAAAAGAGTGAAATTAAATTGGCTTAGTTAAGTTAATCCAATTTTAACTTGATTAGATTCTAAAGATAATCATTTTTAAATTTGCTACCTAACACAAGTTTTAAGTCACCTTTTGTTTAGAATCTAAGTGTGTATGATAATTAGCCTTTTTGTAACCATTAATCATGTTTGAATCTGGTTGCTTAAGTGAAAACTACGAATTAGGTCACCATTAAGGACTGCGAATTCGGACATAGTTGTAAATTGCGAATTCGGATACTAAAAGATACTACGAATTCGGACCCTAAACCAAACTGCGAATTCAGACCCTTAACCAAACTGCGAATTCGGATTCTAAAGGTACTGCGAACTCGGGCCCTTATGCAAACTGCAAATTCGGATACTGAAAGCAGACTGCAAATTCGAGTATAACTAACACCTGCTAATTCGTACACTAAAGGCATACTGCGAATTTGGATGGAACATGGAACTGTGAATTCATGGACTACTAGGACTGCGAATTAGGTTATGTCTAAAAATTTTGAATTTTAATTCAAGTTTTCAATCGGTTTTCCACCTCAAAATTCAATCATTTAGCCACATAGAGTCTACAAAAAACATTATATCAACGTACAAGCACAGATTCATCAACCTTTTTCCAAACGAGCATTCAAATCCAAAAGTCCATTAATACCCAATAATCGAACACCTCATATATGTGATTCAAAGCATACACACATTCACTAACACCTTAAACATTTATCCATTGCAAACCCACAATCTTTTTCAAATAAAAATCCAAAAACGCATATATCGACACACAAAATCCAACAAATCAAACTCATATGTAATCTATATGACAAGCTGCTATAAAAGAGTCTTTAACACCCTAAGACGAACAAAACCCCTCTATCAATTTTGGTTTTTGTTCAGTTTTAATTTTAAGAACCCTAATTTTGAATATTAGGGTTTTCGAAACCAAGACTTTGTAAAAACCAAATTGCTTCGAGACGAGTGATCATTAGGGTGTAAGGAACATTGTTTATGTTATACCTTAAGCACGAAATGGTCTAGAGATCGAGAAGAGGGAGGTGACGATCGTGAGAGGGTTTTGGGAAAAAAGATGAAGTGTGGTTTGTGTGTGTGTGTTAAAACGGGGAGGGGTGGGAGTGTTATAAAACAATTTTAGTTTTTGACACTTTCACCCCCTAAGCTTTGAGATCTTTTTCATTTATCAATTATAAGGATATTTAGGCATATATAAGATAATACATTGGCACATTTAGTCCCTATGGTTTTAACTATAATACCTAATACCTTAAATAAGCACATATTCTCTCAAAAGGCATAAACAAATAACATTTAAGGCACTCATAAGCTAAACTTAATTAACTTTCCTTAAAAAATGATATTCCGTTATTGTTTAAAAACCTTTATTCCTTTTATCAAATGACTTTCTGAAGAAGATAATTTGACATTTTCTCCCCCTCAAGCAATGACCCATTTTCTATTTAAAGAGCTGTAGTCGTTGTTTGAGAAGTCGAATGTCTTTGAAAAAACATTTTCTGATGAAGCAATGTGATATTTTTGAAAAACAAACACCAAAATAAGATTTCTCTTATTTTAACACATAAGCGCACTGACACATACACTAATGGTAATATAGGAAACACGGGTTGTGTTGCAAAGTAAACACAAGCCTTTACATGGTCATAAAGTAGACCATGCCCGAGAATACATTCCCGTTGAGAGGTCAAGTTTCCTTTTTGACAGAAACTTGCCTTTAAAATGATGATCGGGTTGCTATCTGAAATAATAGCAAGCCATTTGGTATGTTTTGAAAACATTTGGAACTTCTGCTCGAACTTCATTTACAGCCTCGTATCACTATTGAATGACATTTCTAAGACCGTAAATGTTATCGATTTTTAGAAGACATGCCAATATTACCTCTTTTTATATTTTTTCATGTTTTAATTTTTTCTTTGATTTTATAAATTTTATATTTTTGTATTTTGTTTTTATAAAAAATTTCTGAAAGATGAAAAAATCTTTTTGGTTTTTAAGTATATATACATATGATACAGGATATTTGAATAGGTACCACCACTATTTATCAACTTCATCTGCCAATTGTTTCAAAGTCTTGGGCGTAAAACTCCGCATTCCCAGCTTGTTGATAAGAAATTATATTCTTTCTCTGCCAAGAGCTTTAGTGAAGATGTCTGCCAGCTGATACCCCGTATTGACAAAGTAAAGTTTGATCACCCCATTCTCAACATGCTCCTTGATAAAGTGAAATCTGATGTCTATATGCTTTGATCTGGAATGTTGAACCTTGTTGCAGCGTAAGGCAATAACGCTTTTGTTATCACAATACATTGGAATTTTATTAAATCCAAGGCCATAGTCGATAAGCTGTGATCTCATCCAAAGGATTTGAGCACAACAACTTGACATAGAAATATATTCAGCTTCCGTACTGGATATCACAACGCTTTTCTGCCTTTTTGATGACCAACTAACAAGTCTATCTCCCAAGAATTGCATACTACCAGATGTGCTACGACATGTATCTTGAAAACCAGCATGATCCACATCTGCAAATGCTGTTAGAGAAATTGAAGAATCCTTTAGATACCATAGTCCCCGACTGACGGTTCCTCTTAGATACCGAAAGATCCTTTTGACAACATGTAAGTGCTTATCGGTAGGCCGTGCCTGATACCGGGCACACACGCATATACCAAATTATAGGTCAGGTCTACTGGCTGTAAGATAAAGGAGGGTGCCAATCATGCTACGATAGTGTGACAGATCAACAACTTTTCCTTCTTTATCCTCATCCAGTTTGGATTTCTCCACCATGAGAGTATCCACTAGGTTACAAGAGTCAAAACCGTATTTCTTTAAAGGTTCAAGGGCATATTTTGACTGGATAATAAAGATGCCTTTGGGACTTTTAGAAATCCGTAGTCCTAAGAAAAATGAGATTTTGCCCATCATTGACATCTTAAATTTTGAACACATGATTTTAGCAAATAGGTCACAAAGTTCAGGTGTAGATGCAGCAAAGATAAATCTCGCCATATTATTGTGTACAGAAGTAATTCTTGCCTTCCTCGGATGAATATATAGTAGGTATCCAATTGAGCCTTTGGAGAAGTCTTGGGATATAGTGTAGACAACATGTTCATACCACGCGCGTGGAGCTTGGTTCTAACCATATAAGAGCTTTCTTTAGCTTGGTTAACGTGATGGGTTATTCTGGATCCTCAAACCTATCTGTGGCTACTTAAACCTCCTTCTCGCAGATTACCATTTAATAAAACACAGTCTTTACATCATTGGTAGACGACCATGTTCATGTGGCGGAAACGCAACGAGGAAAAATCCTTATAGCCTATAATCTTGCATCGGAGCAAATGATCTCTTTCAAAATCTATTCCCTCTTATTGACGGTACCACGAGCTACTAACCCGAGCTTTGTTCTTTAGAATACCTCCCTGTTACATCTAGCTGCACATTGTAGATCACACTTCAATTAGTATTAACCATAAACTTTATCTGGTCGGGCGTACGTGATCCCCATAATCGTAAGGCGTTCGAATAATTGAGTCTTCTTGCATTGCTTTGATCCAGCAGGATTGAGTCAAAGCATCTTTATACGTCTTGGGTTCAACAGCAGTAAGAAAAGCATCGTAATAACAGAAAAGATCTTGCTTATGTAATTGCAGCCTTATGGAAACTGGTCTAGCAAGTTCACCGATTATATTTTCAAAGTGGGTGTTCCTGTAGCCATTTGCTATTGTGTTCAAAAATTTGGTGATCGGGATGTTCACAATTGTATGTTTTGAATCCGTTGCGATGATGAAGATTTGACTCAGAATGGGAATTTCTAGAATGGTGTACCATTACGGACCATTACCCATATGTGCAACTTCAATATCATGATAGTCTTTTTCAACATCATTAGGAATGATAGGAGATTGAGTTTTGGGTGTTGTTTAAGAGTTACTAGGTGATGGTGTATCTTGGTCAACTGTTGTTGAGGAAGGTAAACCGGTTGATGCAGCGGGTTCTAGAGCAACTACGTCAACAATTGGAGCAATTACTTCAGGGGATGGGTGATCAACAGTAGGAGGAGGGGTGAGTAATTCATCAAACAGCGGTTGAAACAAGAGATCCCAATCACTTCTTGAAGGTGGTATAAACGGTGTTAAAGGAGGAGGGTTTGGCATGAGTCTTGAACTAATTTTTACAGGAGTCATTTCATGAAGTGCGGGTCCTGAACTGCTGTGTTCAGAAGCCATTGCAGTCAGCTCATCAAAATCTACATGAATTGTCTCAATGATTCGTCTGGTACGTCAGTTGTAAATTCGAAATGCTTTCTTTGTTGGTGCATAGCCAATGAAAATACCAATATCAGCTTTTGGTTGTAACTTACCAAAGTTCTCACTATCATTTGTCAGATAGTAGAGTGCAAAAAATACATGGAAAAATGATAAGTCAGGAGGTTTGCCATGTAAAAGCTCATATTGTGTTTTGCTGTGATGAAGACGTACGATGGAACAATTTTGGGTGTAACATGCTGTAGCAACTGCTTCTGCCCATAAAAATAACGAAGCTTTTGCATAAATCAACATTGTGCCGGCAACTTCAATTAGCGTACGATTCCGTCTTTCAACGACACCATTTTGCTGTGGAGAGCGAGCAACAAATGTTTCATGATAGATGTCAACCTTCTCATAATATTCACGCAAAGTTTGATTAACAAATTCAGTTCTATTATATGTTCTGATACGTCAGACATGTACTTTAAGCCGCACTTGGATCATCTTGAGAAACTTGATTATGAAATATGGAGCTTCATCTTTTGATCTTAAGCACTTAACCCATGTAAATCAAGAGTAATCATCAACAATAACGATGATGTACTTCTTTCCATTAACACTTGCGACACACATTGGTCCACAAAGATCCATGTGCAAAAGATAAAGTTTTTCTTGGTTGGTGTCATCAGATTTAGGTTTGTAGGGTTTCTTCTTGCTTTTCCCCATTGCACAAGCAGAACACAAATGATCCTTTTCAAATTTTAGCTTAGGGAGACCTCGAACAAGATCGTGTCTAGCTAAATGGTTGATTGCACCAAAGTTCAGATGAGACAGACGTCGGTGCCATAGCCAGGACTTAGTCTTTGAGGCTTTTGAAAAGAGACATATAGGAGAGGACGTCTTCATATCTCCAATGGACAGAGTATACAGATTGTTTCCTTAAGATCCAGTTAATAGATCAACACCTTCTAACTTTCAAATGAAGCAGGTATGTTGACGAAAATCAACTTCAAGGTTCGAATCACAAAATTGTCCAACAGAGAATAAGTTGTGTCCAAGTCCTTCCACATAGTAAACCCTTGAGATCATAACATTCCCAATATGATAATCACCATATCCCAATATCTTTTCCACGTGATCATTTCTGAATTTGACTGTACCCAAAAATTTGTTGACTAAATTGGTAAGCTGAGAGCGATCTTCGGTCATATGCTTGGAGCAGCCAGAGTCCAAATACCAGAGAACAATTTGGACAACCTGCAGTCATTATGAGAGGAAGATGGAACATCAGAAACTATGGATCCCCAAGATTGATTGGGTTCCTTTTTGTTAGCAGATACATATTTAAGAACCTTAGATTTGCTAACAAGAACATTAGTTTTAGATTTCCTAGGTTTCCTTGAGTAAACCAATGTTACAACAGGCTTAGGTGTTTCATTTTCTATAGCAGTTGATTTACTAAGGGGTACTTCAGTAGTTGTGGTAATCCTAGTTTAAGGGCACGCATTTCCTACTATAGTGAAGGTCCGACCAATAGGTCTCCAGATGTATCCAATATTTGTAAACACCTTTCCTATTGGTTTCCAAACTTTTCTCTTTGAACTTTGCTTAACAGATTTAGATTTATTATGAGCATTCACATTATTAATAAAATCAAGAACACATAAATCATAATTATCAGAAGCATTGCAACCATTACATTTAACACATTTAAGTAGTAGTTCACTTTAAGTTGGATGTTGCACTATGAGCAGTTCCTTTAGGTTCACAACACATCCTTAATTTTCAACTAGATTTAACCTCTCCTAGGGTGGGCTTCTACTTTATTCTTCTGAGTACTACTTGGTGTTTGCTGAATCTATATCTTTCTTTGAATTGCCTGGAAGGCTCTTGATTTATTAGTTTTAGCTTTAGTTCGTGATCTGCAAGCACTAGTACACGGTTTTACTCTGTAGAAGATAAACATAGGTTTGTTAGAACTAGGTTTTTGATGTGAGGCTGTTTTGGTGTTATGTATCCTGAGATGTGACCGGCTTAGTGAATCTAACTCTTTTGTCCTTTGGTTCTTTGGGGTCACAGGACATAATTTTCCATCACTATTGTTGGACACTCAGGCAGGTTTTACTAATGTGTGTAAGCTAACTCCTAAATTAGTTTTAGCATACCAACAGGCAGTTTCTAAGGAATGATCTTAGTGGATAATTTTGATTAACCATATGTTCAAACTAGTTCACTAAGATAACTATAGCTTCTTCTTGTGTGTGCTTAATATAGGCAGAGTGAGCTGTCTTTTTATTCAACAATTTGGGGTTATTGGTTCGTTCCATATCAATCTTAAGCATCTCTGGATCAATAGTGTGTTTCGTAACAGCATTATCAACTAGAGCTTTTCCTTTAAGTTTCCTTAAATCATCCTTGAGAGCTGTAATTACCAAAACTTTTTCCTGAAGACTAGCATTTAAATCAGAGATTTCCACAGACTTTAGATTGACTTGATTAATTAAATCATCACATTGTTCTTTTGATCGAATACGTGCTGGTTTAATCGAGTCATAAAGTTGCTTATAGGTCTGTTTCAAATGCTCATTCTCAGTAATAAGCTTTGACACCCTATGATCCAATTCAATATTTATTGTTTCAATCTCTTCTAAGTCCTTTTTAATCTTATCCTCATTTATTTTTCCACTTAGAGATTTAATTCTCTCTTTCAACTTCTTTATGACCGTGTCTTTCTCTTGGGACTGAGCTTTCAATTCATTTAATTCAAACAATTGATCAAAACTTGGAGCACTTTGATTGGAAACAAAATTGTTCCTTTGAAAAATTTCCTGATTAAGTTGACTATCAACTTCTAAAGAGATGCAATGTTTTTCAAGAGTGGTAAAACTTTTGAACAGTTTATCGTAAATCTCTTTTTCAATGAAATCCTTTTTATTGAGAAGCTCAGTCTCAAGTTTGAGACACTTTTTACATTCATGCACATTCACAGAAGCAATATCCATAGAAGAATTCACAATAGTGTTCACGATATCTTTTCTAATAACTTGTTCCAAGAGTCATCCGTTTTCGTTCAAAACTTGATTCATTTTAGCTTCAAATGTTTTTGACTCTAAATGATGTTGTTCCACAGCCTGTTCCATTTTATGGAAGACATTTTGGACTTCAGAAAGTTCATCAATCAAATATTGATCGAATGTATTAAATAAGTCCTTTAGAGCTTTTACAAATGGAATTATTTCATCCATAAAACAAGCTTTTGTATGTTCGAACCCCCACGAGCCTTCAGTAATGGCTGTGGGTGTGGTTCTTTCTTTGACAATCACGTCAAAACCAGCAAGATGGTGTTTAAGTTTCTTCAAACTCATATTAACCATGCTGACTTTAGGAAGTTCTTTTGGAACCTCAACTTTGGTGGGTCTACTAGAAAGAGTGGGTTTTGGAGAATTCATAGAATTCTGAGACCAAAAGGCTTGTTCAGCAGATAATTTAGTTTGTTGAACAAATAGTATTTCAAAATCTTGAGAAAGTTGATTAAGGACAATATAATCGACTGGTGTAGTATTAGCTTTCTTTTCTAACATCATAGGATCTTTTTGTTTTAAAAGTATTTTTGAATGACTCTCTGCAGCAAGCAGTAGAGTCTCTTCAGAGTCAGGAATCACAATAGCACTCGTATTCTTAATGACATTACCATCATAAAGCTTTGGTTCCAACTGCTAAGCTTTCTTCAGATAGAAAGGATTTTGAAAACCTAGAGCTTGTTTAGTGGTATGATCATAGAAAAACTAAGGTTTTGTCAACATGTGAACAGTTTATGCAGATTAATCTCTTTTAAAAACAATATTATCAAGTTGTTTGATCTTCTTTTCTAACGCAATCTCTCTATCGATATTCCTAGGTTCTTCTTTCTTAAAATCATTTTTGAGAAGAGTAACTGTTTGCATTAAAGATTCATTTTCTTTTAAATGTTCAGAAAGAGTTTCTTTAAGATGATCAATCTCTATAGACTGTGCACTTGAATCTGAAACGATATCATTACTACTTAAATCAACATTTTGTCCTTCTTTTAAAACTTTAACTTGTTCCTTATATCTTTCAAGCTCAGCAGTTAAAGTATCATTGACACTTTTATTTTCCAGATTTATCTTGGTACAATTAACTACTTGGTTTTTTAGTTGTTCAATCACAGATAATATCAGTGCATCTTGTTGTGCAAAGGAGTTAGAATTATGAACAGCTTCTTGTTGTGATTCAATCACATACTGAGAATAAGGAATGATATTGTTATCACTGGTTATTTTAGTCTTTGAATAGTTTATAACATTCGACTGTTCAGAAGATGGCATAGCCTGCACAACTTGATTAATCATTTTGTTATTCACATTATCATGATCGTGTACCTCAGTGAGAGCATCTGAACTATAATGAGATAAATTCACCATGAGAGCAACTTTGGCGGTGTTGAGTTCATCATAACCAGAGTCATATGCATCCAAATCATCAGCTTGATAAGCAGTATTGTGAGTAATGACAGTCTGTGTGGCTTGACCTTCTGGAATTCCTGGATCTGCCAAAAATGCAAGTTCCTCCTCATGTAGAATTTGACCACTTGCTTGAGCTTGTACCAACAACACTTTATTCTTAAACCAAGAATCATCCCGTTTCTTCTTAGGTTTAGTGCACTATTTGGACATGTGGCCTTCCCCTTTGCAGTTGTAACAGATAACAGTCCGTTGTTTCCCAGAATTGCTTCCATTTGCTCCTAAAGTGTATGTCCTTGTAGTACCCGTAGCTAAAGAAGTTTGTCTCCCCTGAATTGGTTGTAAGGTTACTCTTCTATTATTAATGGTAGCTTGTTACCTAGGGTTTGACGAATTCCTTAGCTGATTATTGGTAGTAGGGTAGCTAGAAGTGACAACAGCAGTCAAGAAAGACATCATGTGATTGATGGCATCAAATGGATCATCACATTTCTAGAACACTAGAACAATTAGACCCGAGTCTTGTTGGGAAAATTCAGGTTGTTGGTTAATTGAGGGAGAATATTCCAATTGAGGTATGGACAATTCAATTGAGGGATGGAAATGTTCATAGAGATTTAAACATTATGGTGAATCCTAATGTATGATAATCAGTGAATGGATAAGGTGATTGAAAGATGGTGTTGATGATTGACGAAGTTTGTGTATTGTTAAGACTAATTAAGGGGAATCCATTAATGTGGAGATGTTTTGGTGAAATTGTGGTTGAAAATTAAGTATTTTGGTACAAGTTTTGATGATGATGAGTTTGATAAGGAGACTGGGTCATCTGATAGGTTGTAACCAAAGCAAGCGGATCTGAATTGCGTTCATGCATTAAACGAACTTCATTTGCATGAAATTCATATTGTCCCAAGTAAGCATGAAGCTTATCTATGTTAGTTGTGTGCAAATCCTGAACAAGTTTGACATCAGTCACAAATTTGCTCCACTTAGGAGGAAGAGTATTCAAAAACTTGTTGTTCACTTGAAATTGTTCCAATTTCACATTGTAGATGTGCATGTCATTTAGTAGCAGTGAAAATCTCAAGTAGAAATCCCGTAGTGTTTCCCCCTTCTTATAAGCAAACTTATCGAATTCATCATAAAGCTTACACTTTCTTTCCTGTTTTGTCAATGAAGTTCCTTGCATGAGAAGTTGAATTCTTTCCCAAAGTTCCTTGGCGATTTGATGATTGCTAACAAGTGCATAGACTTCTGGTGGTAGTCCTTAGGGAATGATATTTGTTACTTTGACATCACAATCAGCTTGAATTACTTCCGTAGCAGATAATTCAGAATATTTCTTTAGTCTAGTCACTCCATTCTCCTCAATCGTAGGCCAGATGAGTGGACCGTTTTCAATGGACTCAAGAATCATTCGTCCATGTTGTCTATTCATCATGTATAGCTCCATTATGCTTTTCCAAGAATCATACATATCTTTTTCCAACATGGGTGGACAATTGTCAGCACCAGACAGAATTGCTTTATCAACAAAAGTCGTCATTGAGAAATTTGTATGTTGAAAGATTACTGTTTGATCGAGCGGTTATAGAAAGTAATTGTGTTTGTGGGTGTTGTCTTTTGTGTGTATTAAGTCTTGAAACTACACGGAATTTTACAATTCTTGACAAAACCGGGAAAACAATTAAGTGTTTCACGGGATTTTACAAGTCAAAGAAATAAACCGTATAATTTTGATTAAGCAATTTGAGTTTTCAGTTTATGTTGCAAATTCGGTTAATTAAGCAAATTGTAAATTCGGGTGTTGCAAATTCGGGTACTTCTAAGTAATTGCGAATTCGGGTGCTACTAAGAAATTGAGAATTCAGATGTTACTAAGAAATTGCAAATTTTGGTACTTCTAAGTAATTGCGAATTCGGGTGCCACTAAGAAATTGCGAATTCGGGTGCTACTAGGAAATTGCGAATTCAGGTACTTATGAAGAATTGCGAATTCAGATTCAACATAAAATTGCCAATTCGGATGGAACTAGAAACCTGCTAGTTCGGGTACCACTGGAGTTGCTAATTCGGGTATCACTGGAGTTGCTAATTCGGGTATAACACAGAATTGCTAATTCGGGTAACACTGGATTTGCAAATTCGGACACTGCGAATTCGGGTAACACACGGACGAAACTCAAAATCTTTAAAACACAAAAGACACCTTTTTGATTGTTTTTTCCCAAAATTTCTTGTACAACTAGTATTCTTAAACCTATAGGTACCTTAAAAAAACAACTTTTTGATTTTTAAGCCGAAAATTTCAAAATCAAGATTTGTACTTTATAAGGTTTTTTGAAAACAAAAGATGAACAAAAATGAGTTTTTCTTTGATCCAAAGCAAATACACCTATATCCAAAGATACTAGATCAACTTTACCTAAGTAAATGATCTTTTGGTGTATGATTGAGCTTCAAAAACAAAAGAAAAAGAAGAAAAATGCAAAAAAAATACTTCAAACCAAAGAAACAAACACAAGAACTAAGCAAATCACTCCATGGATCTGATACCAATTGTAGATTACAAGTAATCTTTGATGTATGAACCAAGAACTAGAGAGAGAAAGTGTGAAAGGAAGGATGTATTTTCTAGTGAGAGAAAGTAAAGAACATGAAATGCATTAAGGTGAAAATGAGAATACAACCCACCAACACCCTCTCTAAGGAATGGAGAGGGTATTTATACTCCAAATGTGGTCGGCCATGGGCCTTATAAGGCTTTCCATGGGCCTTATAAGGCTTTCCATGGGCCTTTGGGCCATATTAGCTTATAAACAAAACATTGACTAACTACGGGCTTTGACTAGTTAATATTGGAAGTGACCGAGACTTTTCTTGTTCCTAACAGACGCCGTCAGGGTTGTAGTGACCCCGTCACAGGTGTCGTGGTGACGGCGTCGCGTGTTAATCGTGACGCCGTCTTTACAGTTTGTGAAAACAAAATTTTTGTTTTTGATGAAAAATTTCCTGCACTTGATTCCATAAGTTAATTCCTGTGTAAATGGCTGCATATAACCTGAGATTTAACAATTCAATCATATGACTCAAAACTGACGCGAATTAATCTAAACAATTCATTTAACATGTTTGAATTTGGCTCAAAACCCGAATAAATTCCCCTACACTTATTGTTTGCAAAATACCTTTGATTGAAATTAAGACGAGGTTAAAGATAAACAAAGCATGATTACAAGATAGTTCAAACATAATAAAACAAACTATGAAGAATTAAAACACACAAGACACTTTTAATATGCGGGAAAGTAAATTGGGTTGCCTCCCAAGAAGCGCTTTTCTTTATTAACGAGTCTTGTAGCTAGACTCAAAGTCACACGTCCTTACATGACTTCTCCTTTGTTATCCATCATCTCTTTTTCTAACCTTATTAAATGCCTAATTCCCCTCCTATCACCTCTGTCTTACTTGTACTCATCTCCGATGAGTAAGCTTTGGTAGTAGTGCATCCTTCCATGGCCAAAGTTTTCTTCATGGGCGAATATGGGTATGGAATCGGTGCTCAATCCCATAAGTTTTGTTTGCCTGAATATCTCCATGGTGTGAGGCATTTTAAATATGATTTTCTCATCATTTTTCTCAAACATGACCGTTCCTTCTTCTTTATTGTAGACAAGGTCGGTTTCCTCAATGAATGGCCTTCCAAAAACCATTTCTCCAAGGTGGTGATCGATAATGCTAGTGGTATCTTTTAATATCATAAAGTCGCATTCGTAGGTGAAGCTTCCTATGAAAATCTTTAGGCCTCTTATTCTTCCTACAAAGTTGCTGATTTTTTAGGGTTTGATGGTTTCTGCCTTGATCTAAGCCCATAAGTCATGATTTGATTATATTTCTGCCTAGACATGATGTTGATTGATGACTCTATGTCTATGTAAGTGTGTCTATTGAAGATGTGACCGACCATGCAGGAGATTTTGATGTTGTTTGGGCTTCCGACTCTTACTTTCGCCTTAACCCACGGGGTCAAGGATTCTTTAACAACCATTCATGATGTGACAGTTCCTTTATAGTTGAGAATAAGTTAAAGTTTTCATCATCTTCATCCTCTTCCTCCTCTTCAGATATTTCTTCGACTTTTTCATCAGTTTTGAATTCACTTTCTTCTTCTTCGATCACCTTTTCTACTTCCATGTTGGTTTCCATCTCATCTTCCTCCTTGCCTTTCTCATTTACCTCTTCTTTTCCTTTTACCATACCATCGAGGTTGAGATCATATGCGTTGGTCGATGAGTCGTCTTCTTCTTTTGTATCACTGTTTGTGCTTAGGATAATGTAACACCCCCATTTTTACAATATAGTAGCGAAAGCTAATCTGGGGTATTACTTCATGGATACAACAATCATAATCATAGAAAACAACTTTAAAAGAAACGTTGTTGGAAAAATTTAGTTATCATTCATTATAATCAGAGTTTTTACAAAATGCAGGTCCCAAAATCTAAAACATTATGTTGGAATGATAATAGTTCAGCCATCTTTGAGCCCATGCCACTCCGTGCCGCAACTTGCTCAATTACCTGAGATAAATATGCTAAAAAGTCAACATAATGGTTGAGTGAAATTCATAGGTTTGATATAAATAGTAAGTAATAGTATAATAATTGTATAAACACAATTATTAACCACTTACCTCCCTCTTCATCGGTACGCGAGGATCGTAATCACAAAGGCTTGTCGGGATCTTGCATGCAATACTGAGGTGTCGTGGGGACCACAGTGATTTTATTCACTTGAGTAAGCTGTGTTGAAGTAAAATAAGCTTCCATTAAGCGTTGGACATGATTTTCGAGCTCGATTAGACGGCGGTCAGATGTGCTCGGGACATCTTGAGGCAAATTGATTGCCTTGACCGGCTTAGCGAAATCCCTTGGGTAGTTCCAACTTTTGTTGTCATAGAGGGCGAGGTCCTCTAATATTGCCCAGGATTCTTCAGGGTTGAGGTCATAAAGCTTACCACCGGCCGATTGGTGAATGGTTCGTCTTGTGACGTGATTGACATGGTCATAAAAAATTTGGACTTGGAGTCAAAGGTCGATGCCATAATGAGGGACTTTTTAGAGTATGTCCTTGAAATGAGTCCATGCTTTGGATAGAGATTCTCCATGATGTTGTTGGAACATTAAGATATCATTGTAGAGTTTTGCGGTCCTTCTCGGTGGAAATAATTGAGCAAGGAATCAGGTAGTAAGATCCTCCCATGTGGAGATGGATCCTGCTGGAAGGAGTTTAATCCAATTGCTAGCTAGATCGCGTAGGGAAAACTAAAATAAACGCAGCCGCGTACTTTCCCTATTTTCACCGTCAAGGTCAAGTGAGTCCACAAGTTTAAGGAAATTCTTAAGGTGTTGATTTGGATCCTCGGACCAAAGTCTATGGAATGAGCATCCGTTTTACACCAACCGGATGGTGTCGGATCGAAGAGGTACCACGTTGTTCCCTGCGGGGAGCTCGATGGTATTCCTATAGCCCTCGTAGCTTGGTTTAGAGTAATCTCCTAGAGTACGGATAAGATTCTCATCTCCCATGGTGGTTGACGAGAATGGGTTACGAAACAGATAACACGAAGAAAAGATAGACTACAAGAAAGCTAATATGCGAGAATTAAATTCTTACTTGAAAGGATTCAAGCGAGTAGAACTAAGCTAAACTATGATCAATACCTAACTATTCCCCGAAGCGACGCTAAAAACTTGATGCGAGTCTCGTAAGACTTCTACACAAGAAGTTTTACAACTCCCTAAGCAGTGCACCTAATCGTTGTAGTGTATATAAGTAAGCAAGACCCGCGGGGTAGTTTATATCGTTCACGTCATGCATAGGCTGGAAGGCTTGATCAAGGTCTAACAGAATTCTAAGGTTTGAGAGAAAATTATTTTTGTATTTTTATGTTTTATGGAAAGCAAGTAAATCATATAATTTGAGAGAGGTTTGGTTTTAGCTATTAAACTAAATATATTCTACGCTACTGGTGATAACAATAAGATAAAAGATTGTGTTTATTTAATGTGTTTATTTAATCATGTATTACTCCCTAGATTGCTTCTCCTAGTGTTGTTGCCTTGTCACCCTTGTGATGATATGTGTAACTATTTCCTAAGTCATGAACGAATTACACGAACCCGCCGTCTACTTAGTATTCCGCTAGAGCAACGCACACGTAAGGTAGTATGAAGACTATTACATGGCCCCTAGGAGTACACTAAGTGCATGTGAAATATATTAAAAGTGGATCAACCATTTAAGGGGGCAAGGTAGTATGAAGACTGTTACCCGATGGTATCCTTTCTACACAATCATGTTTCCCTAGACATATCAACAGCGATATAGACAAAAGCTGGTTTTCTAAAGCCTAACATGCACATCCATCACAAGAAGCAACACCACTAAGATCTACATTCTAGGTTTCATACAATCATAAATAAACACAATATAAGGTTTAACCAAGCATATTAAAGATAAAGCAAGAGCATAGATAGATCAAATAACACATAGACATATTGAATGATTAAATAAACCTTACTTGATTAAAACATGAGTTGGAGGAAGAACAATAGGGTTTTTAGGCCCTAAATTCGTCCATAACAGCTGCTAAACAAACTAGGGTTCGTACCCTCTTTTTATTCTTAAGTTACATACTCAAAACCCTAAATTCGGGTTTGTATATATAGGAAAAAAGCGGTGACGACATCGCGTTTTAATCATGACGCCGTCATGAAAGAGAATATTCTAAATAATGGGCTAGGTCATATGCTCTGACGCCGTCGTGGAATCTTGTAACGCCGTCTTGATCTTCGTGGTGACGGTGTCATGTTGTATTTGTAACGCCGTCTCCAGCCACTGTAGAGAAATTCTTGAGCAATGTTGGTGTAGGTCTGTAGTCTTGTCCTTTTATTCTCTAAATGAGCCCAAGTCACGTGTAATTCTTCCAAATGCCTTTCAAATGAGAAATACCTGAAAAGGAACGATTAAGTACCTATTTTGGGCATAAATGCACGATTTAGGGGGTTAAACGACCCCGAAAAAGTGTATAAATTGACACCTCATCAAATACCGCTACACTTGGGATTTGCTTGTCCTCAAGCAAATGGGGTTTTCTACCTAGACAATAACAATATGATGTGTCATTTTACCTACTCTTTAAACATATTCTACAACACAACCTTCTAGACCTCGTAATTACACAAAGCCACAAGAAAGTCCTCTCATGTAACTATATAAAGCCCTCTCCAATGTGGAGATGGTTTGCTTCTCTTTTATCTCTTATAGTCACGTAACTCAATTTTCTTTTTATCTCTCTGCTCTATTTCTTTCTCTATCCTAAAATCATTTTTTTATTTTGTGTTTGGTGATGAAATGAATATCAGTAACATTGGTATCAAGAGCCAAGGTTGGTATAGAGGTTTCGTTGTGAGCCTTCAAGCTTTGTGATTTGCGTGGCTCATTTTTAGGCTTATATTTGTTAAAAACTCTCACAATATTTCTCAAGAATCTGTTTTTCACATTGTTGTTGCATTTGACAAATATTAAAACGTGGCCTAGCTGTTTTTTTCTTCTTGTTTCTTTTATTAGTTTTTTTTTGTTTTAGCTTGTCTCATCTTCTTTCTTTATGTGATATCTCAACTTATAATAAGCTTATCAATAAGCATTTTTCTGGTTGGTCTTTCGTGTAAACAAGGCTGAAACGAAGAGAAAAAAAGTGTCATCAAGGTGTTTGATGTATTGCTTGAATCGATCGAGTGAAACCGAACGAGTGCTCTTTCAACGACAAACCGAACGAGTCACTCTCCTTTTGAAGCCGATCGAGTGATTTCCATCACAACCCGCGACGAGTGTTTTCTTTTAATTGATGTCGAACGAGTATTACCCTTCAGCAACCGAACTAATTTTTTGTAAAGGCCACCGAACGAGTTTGTTTCTTCTTCAGCCGATCCAGTTAAAATTTTCAAATCACCGAACGAGTGAAATTTTCAAGGAGTCGAACGAGTCTCACATCAATAACAATCGAACTAGTTTTTTTTTATAAGCACCGAACGAGTATCCCTCAATAGTAACCGATCGAGACGTATTCCAAATAACCGAACTAGTTAATCAAATACATGGAACCGATCGTAGTAAAGGGGAGTCCTTGCAATCGGAACTAAGTTTCTTCATGTTTTTAAATAGTTTTTGGTTTTTCGGTTTCGAGTGTCGGTAAACGACGGGACATAAGACTTATATCATCGTGTTCGTGACATCGTTTCGATCAACGTGGTATATTCGGATTTTACCGACGATAATCGATCGAGTTCAAAAGATCACAAAATTAGAATCGTGCATTATTTTACAATTTCAAATGGAGAAGAACTAATAACAGAGGGAAAAACGTGTTTATTTATTTAATAAGAATTCGATTTTGACAACTTAAGCCCCTGGACTTCATAACTACTTATTCCCTCGTCCTTTATGTTTAGAAAACCCTCTTTGTGCAACAAATTTACACCGTTATCCTTCTTCTTGAAAACAACCGTTATCTTTAAAGTGAAATCGTTTGTGCACCGTTCACGTTTTAAGCTCACAAATCGTTAACGAAAGTCAAAATCTTATTTCAACACCGATTTCAACAAAAAAAAAAAAAAGTGGGAACATCAATTCTATTTTCATGATTTTTCTGATTTATAAAATCCCGCAAACCACTCACTGTTTACTCGTTTAGTTCCAAGATTTTTCAAAATCCCGTGAACTAGTTTTCCACCACAACAACAAATCACTTACCCACTAAAGATCCTTGTTTATCATTCACATCACTTTTGCAATGTCTACTCAACAGAACATCAATGCTTTTAGAGCACAACAATTACAAACACACATGATAACCTTTGCATAATGAAAAACACTCAGACACCATTTCACCTAGATCACTCATCACTCATTACCTACATGCAACATCCACAACCCAACAACAACTTTGTCTCACAACCTTCATTCAACACGAACTACCTGCAACATCTAATGCAAAATCCAGGAGATATCTCAATCCCCACGAACTGCATTAGACATGACACTTGCACTCAATGGCTTAAGCATTCACTCTAACGATACACTCCAACAAAACAACCAAAGAAGTTTACAAAACCCATAGCAGCATGCAAGATTACACAACCGGGTATGAATAAGTGAACAAGACAGACAAATGCTAATGGTTGAAGATAATGTTGGGAACCAGTTTAGACCGAATGCAATGCAGAATGTTGGGAATCAGGTTGTTCTAAATGCAAGTCAGAATCCGGGTGTTCAGAATGTTGGAAATCAGAATGGGCTTAGTGTTGTTTCGGAAATTGTAAATCAGCATGGGGATGGAAATGTTGTTACAGCACCGGCTGAGGGTAATGGTAATGGTATAAATGGTAATACGATAAGGTGTTACAACTGTCAAGGAGAGGATCATTATGCCACCAACTTCACAGTATAATCCAAGGAAACTAGATGCTGTCTTATCTTCAGAAACAATCAGATTGCTCAAAGGAAAAGCAGGGAATTCAACTCACTTCTGAGGAATTTGATTTCATAGCTGCGAGGTGCCTGTAAGGAAACTAAGAGAGCAAATGCGAACTGCACTTTAGAGAATAATTTGTAGCAAGCATCGACATCAGGTACTCAGACTGACAAAGCTCCCGTCTATGATTTAGACAGATCAGCTGAGGTACATCATTATGAAAATTGTTATAATAATGATATATTCAATATGTTTACTCAAGAAGAGAAGTATACTGAGCTACTTGATCCCATTCCTGAACCACACCAAGTACAACAGAATGATAGTAATGTCATTTCTGAGGTTTCTAGTGTGGAACAATTTGGGGGAACAGTAGAACAACATCCTGTAACTGTTGAGGAAACACGTGCTTATTTTGAATCATTATATAATAATTTGGCAACTGAAGTTGAGAAAGTCAATTTGGTCAATCGCAAAATGAAAGAAACAAATGCTGAATTGACCACTGAGCTTGCTAGGTATAAAAATCAAGAAAAGTGTTTTGAAATTAGTCAAGAAAAATATGACAAACTTGAAAGATGTTATCAAAAGTCCTGTTTATCAAGAACAATGTCTTACTAAAAAGATAAATGCTCTTCACTTAAGTTCCGGTAAACAAATAACGACTTTGAATGAGGAAATTTCAAATTTAAGTAAACAGCTTTCAACGGAAAAATTAACTGTTTCTTCTCTTCTTGAAGAAAAGAAAAAGTTGAAGTCTGATTTCAAAATACGCGAAGACAAGCTTCTTGATAAACATATTCAACTTGAGAAATAAGATAAAGGAAATAGATAATATTTTGTTAAAACGGGTCAATCAGATTATATGCGATGCACATGCTTCACCTAAGCCAGACTCGTTTTACCACACCGAACAGTAAAATGGCTGGTTATCAAAATTCCATTTTTATCTCAGCAAGTCGCGAAAACAAAGATTTGTATAATGGCAAAGTGTTATTGCAAAGCATGATCCCCCTTGCTGTGCATGATTCGTGAGAGATCCTGCAACTTGCTCAGAGATCGTCGTAAAAATGGAAACAATTGAACAAAGAAATAAACCGGCAACTACACAAAAGAATAATCATCTTTCGGGGGGTTTTTGTTTCTCAAACGGCCAAGTCACAAGAAGAGGTGTACTTTTCAAATACTTCCAAAATGACTAATGTTTCTAAACCGATTTCAATACCAAATGAAGAATTTTCGGATGATACTACTCCAAGTGTTGCACGAAAATTTCTAAATGAGGTAAAAAGCACCATCGTGACTCTTCAACGTGTTGTCAAACATAGAATGACTTTAGATACTTCACAATTGTCATTTCCCTTCTGCTCACCAGAGCAATTCACAAAATTTTAAAAGGTGAAATTTTCTCTATCGTCAACCAAGTTGATGCTAGACTTCAAAATTTTGAAATACAATTTTTGAAAGAAGCAGCCAAATTTGTTCGAGACTTTAAATCTCTTGCAAATGAAGCTGATGAATCTCTTGCTAAGCACAAGGCATTAGAATTGGAAATCGAGCATCTCTTAAGAGCAGTTGTCCAGTCAAGATATTTATGTCAATTGTGCAAACTCCATCGGTTGTAGATTCATCAAATCTCCAAACTGAGCTTGACCGTATAAAGAACGATTTGAAAATTGTATCATTAAAAAGGAGAATAGAATATGCTAAACTTTGGAATTGATTGGTACAAAAAGTGTGACGTGCGAAAGAATGCAAATATGGACAAAATTTTGTTCGATAAATCTTATATGACATGCAACAAAATATTCGAACTGTTTTGCAAGCTCAGTTGGGAGATCAAAATGATAAAGTAAGGATACTCCCTGTTTATCAAATACCCTTGACCTTTGTCTAGAAACTAGAAAATGAGATGTAGAATTAGAGTTTTAGGTTCGCAATTATGAAAAGAAATTGCTCATCTTAAGACAACATACAAAAACCTGGTTTTACTCGATCAAAGGTGACACAGACTCAAACCAAAGCCTATACATTGACCTTGCAAGATAAATAACATGACACAATCTATGAAAAAATGCTAAGTTAGAGAGCTCAGTTGTTTGATACGGTGTCTTATCAAAAGGACACCCAAAAAGGAACGAGTGCGAAACTAAGTTTGCAAAGCAACAATCTTGGGAAAACCACCTATTCCTTCTAGACCAAATTGTATGCTGTAACTCCTTTACCTAACTTACGCGTTTCCAAGGTTGGTGTAACGATGCTTTGTCAAAACAGTTCACTTCAAACTTTTGTTCCTACCTCTCGAGAATCAATTGTTGTGAAACAGAAATAGTGAATTGCTCTAGGAATCTTTAGGATCAATCCTTAAAAGCTACTAAGGGTAGAGACAACTTTGTGCCTAACAAACATGTAAAAACAAGCGTTAGGACAAAACCAATCATTGTTTCACAATCTCATGTCATCACTAAGAACGATGTAAATTCCAAAACAAATGGTTTCTCTCCTAAAGACATTAGAAGCACTACTAGGACCAGAAGACCAAAGCCTTGGAACAATCCTAGGAGTGATAAGGTCCCTTTTAAGTCTAAGAGTGGTTGCCTCTCAAATAAGTTAGAGAAAATAGAAGAAAACCATAGGAGCTTACAGTCTTCTCACTATCCAAACCATACGTCATATGAATGTAATAACATTAAGCTTGCAATTTGAAATGAAAAGTCTGAGGTTATTTGTGCTACATGTAAGCAAGGTCTAATTACCGCTAATCATGATGATTGTGTGCCTCAGTATGTGAATGGCATGAAATCTAGAAATAAAATCCAAAGTGCTAATGTTTCAAAAAGTGCAAATCAAAAGAAACATAAGGCTCAGGCCTGGAAACCAAAGAATGTAGGGTCTAAAGAAAGATTTGCTTCACCTAAGCCTAGTAAACCTAGATCTTGCCTTAGGGTCAACCCAACTAGAAAACTTTTGACCTTAAAGAAAAATAATCACATTTGTCTATTGAATCTGAGAGTCAATTTGACTTCTCTAAAGCTGATAATGCAGTACTACTAACCCTCAGTAACCGATCAGAAAACGGTTTTCCAATTTCAACTTCTCTATGACAGGGTTGTCAAAATTGGTTTGATACTCTGCTAATTCCACTGCTTTCTGAGTATAAATCAAAGGACAAAGCATCTCATGGAGACAATGAATGTGACACTTGATGAGCTTTCAGCAATGGTTTGCTATTAAATGACAGATAAATCGAACCCAATCTTCAAATAAAAGGAAAATGAACGTGTCAGTGCGTTATCCTTACAACGAAAAGAGAATCCTTTTCGGTCTTGAGCTAGTATCAAAACATTCAAAGTTTGTTAGCTTAATCAATGGCCTTTAATCAAATGCAGATTGGGCAACCCTTTCTTCACAGAAAAAAGGATGTACCTTCAGTGCCGCTTTACCTTAAAAAGAATAGAAATCTTCTTGTTTTCACTTTCATAGACATGAAGTCATGACGTCAATGATAGAGTTGGAAATTCTATTCGGTCATCTGTTCGATGAATAATTCAAATGGAGAAAATCAAGTTGTTTCAAAGTCTTTCGATGTTACTACTGCTGATGCATTCGATAAACGTCAACAACAACAAGATTCAACTTCATCTACTTCATCTCTAGCAACAACTATCTCCGCTGATGGAAACTTTGACTTGTAAATATTTTTTATCTTTCTCTTTATTTTGATTTATAAATATGTTGAAAAAGAAAATACAAAAATATAAAACCAAAAAAAATACAAAAATATAAAACCTATAAAAACAAAATACAAAATTAGAAATTTTCAAAAATACAAAAATAATTATCTTCGACAAGTCCTCTCGACAAATCGATAACATTGCGCACCTAGAAATGTTGATTAATATTAACACGTGTGAATAAATAAAGTTCGACCGAACATTTCAAATGCTTTCAAAACATGTCCTTTTCACTTTTTCTCCTACGACTTCTAAGAATGTCAGCTTAGACTCGGTCCTCCAGAAAGGAAAATGTTTCATTAAGCCATTTATCCATAAACAACGAGAATTCATGATCTTCTACGGTCATTGACAAAGTCATAAAAACATTCCAAATTTTGGATGCTCAAGATAAGTACTAAGGAAAAAGATGGTAAGTAAGATATATCTCTCATAATTTCTTGTTATCATAATTTTCAAGATATTCACAAAAAGAAAATTTCAAATTCTTAACAAAATTGTGTGCTCAACAAACTCCCAACTCCCAAGTCTCAATCTATCTATAATTGAAGGGGGGGGGAAAAAAAAAAAAAAAAAAAGGTTATAAATAGTATGATTCAATGTGCATGCCTCCTGTTCTCCCCAACTTAGTTAGGCTCATGTGAATTCGCATACATTAACTTGTATTTTATTTCACTAATTGTCATAAATAGGTAAACACATATGCAGATTTTGAGGGGGGGAGAAATAGTGGATTAAAATGTGATTCAATACAAGATTAGATAACGAAATTCGATCTTCAATCTATAAGTCGTTGCCCATAATCTCGCATGTGCTAACTCTTCTTCATAATATGGTAATATGATGAGGGGAGCTTTTGGAACTCTGGAAACTCTCAATGTGTCTTAAATGATTTCTCAGACATGTTGATTGATTTTTATCAAATGGTTTTATGGATCTTCGTGGCAAATATCTCAAAGACTGACCACCTGTTATTCCGTCAAGAGTTATAAGGCGGGTTTAAGGTTAGTATATTCTTTTCCATGATCCAGCCAGAACCGAAGGGATCTACCCAGGAACACTCCATTAGATAGAGTATAAGTCCTAGGTATGATTGAAAAAAGGAGTAAAGTGAGAATAAGGGAATAGTGCCGACTGAAGATGAGCTAGTGCTGGAACAAACCAACAAGGTACAAGATCATGAAGTTCTCGTAAGCACTGAAGTGATTGAATGAATGAAACTGAATTGTAAGGATAAAAGGGTGAAAAGAAAGAAGCCCTCCATACAACCTAGGCAAAAACCGGGTCCAATGCGTAATCTATCGTAATCAACAAAGAAGATTCTTATATTGAGTCAAGTCATCATGGACCCATTGATTCAATGCACAACCCTCCATAGCCCTCAGAATCTCTCAAAAGATTATGTTTCAATTCTCCACGGAGATCAACACTTTCTCTCGGAATTTATGTTTTTATTTTCCCTCATTCGAAGATCGTTGATATTGAAAAGGTGGCAGTCTGCTCCAGCCTCCAATCACCAAATAACAAAAGTGCACTTATAGAGTCTACAGCCAACGAAATCTACCAAAAATATCACTAGGACACAAATTACAATGTACAAAATGAAGTACAACATTAATAACAACATTGGTATCATTAAGTCCTACGCATTATTCTTGTGATAAATTTGCAATAACATCAGAGTGGATACTCTTTAGTATCACATGAAGATGGAAACCTTCTTGACAACATCAAACAACTCTTGGTATGTGACTTGCAGATACAATATGAAATCAAACTAATGTCCAACTGAAAGAAACAGATGGTGCGATTCTATATGAATCAAACTTGTTCCAGTAAAATGAATTGACGACTTAATCAGAAAGATAGTAACTATCTGATTCACTCTTACCGTGTTGTCTGCTTTGAGACGCTCTGGTAACAAAACGGCTAGTGCAGCTGCGAAACCTTTCAAGGAGATTCTCTTGAATCCTACCTAATCACAAGCAGTGTTTATACTGATTAACGGGGAACCGTAGTTATTAAAACCGTATTCGACGAAGTGACAAAGACACTTTCGTCCATATATGTTTATCTCTAACCTATACTTGCAGGTTTTCCCGACGGTAGCAGCTTCTAGTCCATGACGAGTCAAGATTCAAGACCCATGCTCAATCCACAAAGATATAATACATATGAACAGCTCAAACTATCAAAGTCTTCCGCAAATCTCTATGAATAAGCACTTCCTCATAAGAACATTTGTGGTACAAGTAATCATGTTAAAAAAGAAAATGTGATCGGAGATTATTAGCAAGCTTGTCAGATCTTAGAGCGAAGAGTTGAGACACAAGAACGCACGGCGGCATAAAGATTCAAGATAAAATTTAGATATCTCAATAGTCCAAGACAAATCAAGGCCAAAGACCACGATATCAGTATTTTGTCAAAGAATATCAAGTTAAAGATCAAGAACTTCAAAAGGAATTCCTAAGAATACAAGGCTCCAAGACTCAAGACGTCACAAAAGGATCCACAATTGAATGACCACCCCTTAGGGGGAGATTGTTAGCCGTGTTTTTATTAAAGTGATGGTCATCAAGATATTCCCTTAGCTTGTATAAGTAAAACGTAGTTTACGGGGATTTATTTAAGCTAGTTAGTCCTATGTCAAGCTCAAGCCCATTTTGTAATAAGTCCTGCCCAACACAAACCCACAAGAATATCCTCTCTTGTAACTATATAAAGCCCTCTTCCATAGTGTGGATAGGGTGTTTGCTTCTCTATTTTCTCTCATATGCAAGTAACCATCTTTTTCTTCTCTTTATTTCTCTAGTTCTTTCTCTCTCTAAAATCTTTTTTCTTATTTTGTGTCTAAGGTGATGAAATGATATCATGTAACAATGACACCTCATCAAATACCCCTACACTTGAGATTTGCTTGTCCTCAAGCAAATGGGCTTTTCTACCTAGAGAATAACAATATGAGAGGTCATTTTACCTACTCTTTAAACATATTTTACAACACAACCTCCTAGACCTCGTAATTAAAAGCACGGAAAATACATACTAGCACCTCACATAAGTGTTTAGGATTCACTCTTCACTCTTTGTATAATAAATTATAACATATGGAAAACATAAAATCAACACGCATTACCTGTCATGCATATAAATACCATAGGCTTGGTAAAGGATCAAACTTCCACCGCTAGGTGCAAGCATTATTCATTATTATCTAAGAGGTCTTTTATAAAGGGTTACGGGGTGTAGGTGTAAGATAACATATAATGGAAACGGAAATGGATGGGATACATTTAGGTGGCTTTGGTGAATTTGGAGTGGAATGGTTAGCTAATTATTTACACAAATACACGCTGGTTTGGTTGCTAAGCCAAGACTCGGACGAAGATAACAAACTCTACACAACTCTACATCAATCTCTTCTTTTCTTTTTAATTTTTTAATAACATGAAACATCACAGGGGTTTATAATACTGAACCCCTACACTTGGAGCATTTACATGCTCTGATAATGTTAAAAAATAACTAAAATGACCCGATTTGAGGTGGATCAAAATAACATGGAGATCATCTAACAAACATATGGGGGTATTTGACTTAACTTTTCTTCTCCATTCTTCCCTGCGAATAAATACTACCATGAATCCCAATCGTCCCAAAATTGTATTTACAAGGATAAAGGACTTAGCAACCGTGTACTCAAATAATTAACTTGGGTTAAACAATAATGTACTAAAAATGAGTACATACAAGGTAGGCTAAGGCTTTTTTGGGTGTAACGATTGGTTTAAGGGGTGACAATGTTCTTCATTAATGGTCTGGATTAACCAGAAATTTATGAGAACCGTGAAAAATGATAGGCTCGGAGGGTTGTACTAGGGGTATCCTGCACTAAAGGTGAGTGCATGGCAAGAGTGTGGGGTAGTTATATGATCGGTGTGACCATCATAACAATTACAAGTTTAAAACATGGGTTAATCCTAATGACCAACACAACACGGGGGGGGGGGGGGGGGGGGGGGGGGGGGGTGGGGGCGGGGGGGGGGGGGGGGGGGGAACCCCCAAACATGGGTTAATCCTAATGCCTCTTATCAAGCAAATCCTAATACTCACTATGCGGTCTCGGGATGCATCACAATAACAAGTTCTATAATTTAATATGTTACCGATGCACTCTCATAATCCTAAAGTAACCAATACCAATGTTCTAGAAAAGGCGACAAAATCACGCATACATATCCGTAACGACGAAATAGACACACATGATTGCTCACTCCTTAACTCGAACAAGCTAAATGTATAATATCTAAGGGCGAACCTCACATTGTGGGGGTGGAATTTTGAGGGTTTTTGTGCTAGTAATATAAATTCCTATCCATGAGACGTTAATAATACTTAGTTTTCGTCGGTATGTGTCATAAAATTTTTTAAATTTGAGTAAAAATTACCTCTTAGGCCATGTTTCGATATATTACCCATCATTTTAAAGACAAAGCAAATGGCAAATAAAAAAAATAGGTTCTAAGGCTATTTTCCCCCTACACTTACGTTGAACATTTTCCCCAGTGTTCTCTAGAAGTACCCGTTGAAACGAATAAAGGGAAAAGAAAACAAGGAAAAGAAACTAGTGCTCCCCTGGTTTACTCAATAATGGAGAAGAAACATGTGATAACTGGTTAAATCGTCTTCCGAGAATCATCCAATGAAACTTCCTAAGAACTTCCAAGCCTCTTCTCATCAAATATAACCTGTAATCAAAGACAAAGACAACTATAACAAGCATAAAATCCACGGGTGAATAATAAATACAACCTCATTAACTAAGTTTTTACTCTTCGAAAGCAATAAAGATAGGATGAGAGTAATGTCATAATTATAGGTTTTTGCAGATTTACAAAATAATTACATATTTTAGATGTTACACAAGTTATATTTTCAAAAATACTTAAAAATTTCGAATTTTCTAGTAACTGACCTCATGACGCCGTCAGGAATATCCTGACCCCGTCACAAGTGTCACGGTGACGGCGTCACGTGTAAATCGTGACGCCGTCTCCACACTCTGTGAAAATTCATTTTTTTTGCTTTTGATGAAAACTTTCCTGTACGCAATCTACTAAGTTATTTCTTGTACCAAATACTACCTAAAACCTGAGATTCGATAATACAATCATATGACTCGAAACAAACACACAAGACATACAAGACACGCCTAATATGCAAGAAAGTAATAGATTGGGTTGCCTCCCAAAAAGCGCTTGTTTTTGTTCGAGTCACGAGCTTGACTCTATGCTTATTTGATGCGCAAAAGGTGGGTCTCCCCTACAATTGAGGTTAAGTGTGGGTGATAGTAGCGATACATACCATTTCGATAGAAGTATGCCACGTGGGGTGAAGGTGGTGTATGAATGGTCAAGGGTTTTACTACATTCATCCTAAAGCTACCCGGACGATATGGGTTGATGGGTGGGTCGGTTCCTCTTTTATCTCCTAGATTTACATCTAAGGGTGAAAAATTTGGTAAAAGTTGAAGCTCCGGTTCATCAACACTAGGAAATCCCTTAGAACTAAGAAAGAGGTCACGAGTATTAGTATTTAAGCCTAGATCCTC
>BQNB010035919.1:0-50505 GCA_026074375.1 Tanacetum coccineum | reverse complement strand
AGCACATTTTTGCCATTTTTGATCCGTTTTGGGTTGAATTGGGCCTTTTTAAGTATGTATAGTTTAACAACTATCAGTCACCTGCCCCTGCAGTGTGGCGACCAGTCCCTGTAGTGGAACCATCTCCCTCTGTAGTGTCTGTACAACAGTCAAGGTCTGAATAATCTGCTGCTGTCGAGTGCGATCAGCAGCTCTTAACTCTCTCATCTCTTCCCGCCTCCTGCGGTCTGTCTCCAACAAATCTGACATCGCTCTCTGCCTCCTTCGGTCCGCTGATTGTAACTCTGCGATCTCTGCCATCTGCGCATGCACTGTGGTGCGTAGAGATATAACCCCTCCATGAGCAAGATCGCTCGCATCCATCGCTCGTCCCCACGCCTCTCTCGACATCCCAGCCTCGGTCTCCATGAGCTGACGTGTATGTGCATGAGTACGCCTATCTCGAAACAACATATTGACCCGACCGGCCAATAACTGCCTCTGTCCCTGCTCATCATCTAGCCTGGTGTAGATCTCATCTGTATCAGTACTAACCGGAGCTCCCTGTAAAGTCTCAACGATCTCATCCCATGAATCTGTAATCCCATATCCAACGTACCTCTCAGGGTCACGTCTAACCTGCCTATCCATAGTGGCAACAAAGCCGTAATCGGCCCTAAAACCTCCAGCTGGCCTAGCAGCAGCAGCGGCGGAGCTCTCTCCGACCTCATACCCGGGACCTAGTGCGAGACCTAACCCCATCCGAGGTGGTAGGTTAACCTCGGGTCTGTCAGATGGTAGTAACAGTGGTGGGAATGAAGTAGGAGCTGATGTGGGCATGGGTGGTGGTGCATCTGGTCTGGTGGGGGAGAGTATGAAAGGTGGTGGTAATGGTAGTGAATGAGAAGTAGCTGCAGCCTCAGCTCTCATCCGAATGGTAGCAGCTCGATAGCCCAATGATCGAATAGGACTAGGAGGTGGTGCTGTCAATACTGGTGAAGGTGGTGATAATGGGACAGGAATCTGTGGTGGTGATGAAGACCATGGAGATAGTGGTGATGCTGGTGGGGAAGATATAGCAAGTAATCTGGCAACCTCAGAATCAGACCATGCTGGTACAGGTAATGGCTCGGGAATGGAAATCCTAGCCGTCATCCGATATGCAGGGTGAGGTGGTGGTGTGGCCGCAGACTCATCAGTCTCAAACGGCTCAGTCTCCTCTGCAGATGGGGCAGTAGCTGGTAAAGCAACAACTACTGGGTAGGCAGGAGCTAGGTGCTCCTCCTCGTCAATCTCAACATCCATCTCGTCATCCTCATCCTCCTCATCAGCCTCGATATCCATATCGTCATCCTCATCCTCCTCAATGTCCATCTCATCGTCTCCATCATCTCCTCCATCAGCAGGATAGTCGATAGGATCCTCCTCAGGGTCCTCATCGCCATCCTCCTCCGGGTCTGCCTCAGGATCAGACTCCGGAACGTAATCAGGTGATAGTGCAATAGGTGAGGCATCCTCAGCATACGGCTGGTCCTCAGCAACGATCTCATCATCAGCATGCTCCGGACCTGGAACATAATCAGGTGAGGGTGGTGCATGCTCTGGCTCCTCCGGGCCAGGTACATAATCTGGAGATGGTGGTGCCTGAAGAGCGGCCTCAAAGTATGGGTCATCTGGCATGTAAGGTAGCTCAAGTAGCTCATGTGGTGACCCTATATCCAATAAGTCCTCATATGGACTAGACACTGCTGTGTATGCGATCCCCGATTCCTCAGAATCTAACATGACTGTATCTGAAAATCCAAAGATAGCTTATATTAGTATTTCATATAAGACTCTTATAGTAATATACATTTATAATTATAACATGTATATCAATTACGAATGCATCTAGTCCAACTAACTAATGCAACAAGTAGTGTATGCATGAATGTATGCACATATGTATGTCCCGTGTAATCCCTTTGTTTATAAAAACAACTCTTGAAAACGGTTATAGTCCAGCAAAATCATGGTTATAGTCCAGCAAAAACATTTGACCTGGTTCTCTATAACCTTGGCTCTGATACCAATTTGTAACACCCCCAAATTGGGTCGCAGCGGAATAAGGGTCCGGGGCGTGTTACTTCATAGATCAATAACACAAGATATATATAGAACGACCAAAAAGTCGTTTAAAAACTGATACATTGGATTTTAACAAAGGTATTGTTACTTAAGACGAAGCTTCACTTGTTTTACTTGTTTCATAATAACAAAGATTTCTAGCCCATACAGTTATTCCAAAAATGTATTGAGACAAATCTTTAACACATGAGTATTCCCATATCAAAACACCAATGTATCCCTTGTACCCTCTTGCTTAATGATTTCCCATGAAAACATTGCTTTAAAACGTCAACAATAATGTTGGTGAATTCATAGGTTTGATAAATCATATATTGTAGGACCACAAGATTTCCCAAGTGTATGATAATGCAACAGATGCAGACATCATATAAATGTAATTACGTTGCTCTAAGCTCATGACACTGAAGCTTGACGTGTATGAATACCAAATTAATGGCCTACATTGCCCGTGGTGATGTTCTAACCCGCACAACCATCCTTATTCAGACATGGTTACGTTCGTTTGTCCGTGATAGCTAATCACCGAACGGAGTTGTCAAACCCAATAGACCTACTTCATACATTCGCGCTCCAATCCGCCATTGACAGTTCATGATAATGGGCTAGATATGTGTTTCGCTACTTAGGAAACGTAATCATAACATGAACTTAACCACTTGTGTCCAATTGTAAAGCATTGCATGTTTTTCACCCCAAAAACTTATAAAACAAAAACATGTAAAACGTGGGGCTATGAACTCACCTTGAGTGAGTAATGCCAAGTATATCTCAAATAACGCGTCACGCGAATCGATCAAATGCAACCTAGTTAAATTAAGAACGTATAAGTACTAATTACATTAAGTACTCCTACCACGCATAAGTCTATATAGCTAATCACCATCTAAATGTTTAAGTGAAAAACATGTTTATAAATTAAAATGTTTATAAACATACTTTTGGTAAAATCGTCATAACTTTCACGTTTTTAATCGTTTCTTGCGTTTCTTTTAACCATCCTTCTTCGTATCTAAGAACGAGTTATCATAATTTGACATTTTCTATATTTTAACCCCCTGGTGAACAGTAACTTTTACTATTCACATCAGACGGAAGCTTTATTTAAATCGTATTTGTTGTCGTAAAACCCGTATATGTCGTATTTTATTCGTTATAGCTCCGTTTTTAGCGATTCTTTCGAGCACAATCTCGTAATTGAAAGTTCTATAATTTTATGAGGTTTACAAAAATATAACTTTCTGTTATGAACAGTAAATTTTATAAAAATAGTTTTATAAAAGTATTAATTGTCGTAAACTCGCGAAATTCATAACTCGTTCCTTATTAATTGAAAAATTATGATTCTTATCATTTTGGAATCCTAAAAATATGTATTATTTGTTAAAAATATCAAAATTTCTGTTTGATATAAATTCTATAAAAGTTATTTTATAAACTCCGTTTAATTAACGTATAACTCGTTTTTACCGTAACTTTTTCGTTATTAATCCGTTTGACAAGTTTCTTACCTTTTCGGAATCGTCGTGAAATGTATTATCTTATAAAAACATATTATAAGTATGTCTTATACAACTTTTTGGACAGAATGTTGGTGTTAGTTAGATAAGTCCATTTTCAACCTTTGTTTCCTTTATTTATCATTTTGTATTTCACCAAAAGTCCCATATGTGCCTTATATTTTATATATGTCATATATCATATGTTTATTATGTCCATGGTCCATCAAGGTTCTTTTTGTCCCAACATTACAAGTTCTTTATTTTACATAATAAACTATAACTTTTATAATTAACCATAAATCACTAGTTTTTATATATAGTTAATTTACATAAAAACCAAGTGTGTACAAGTCTTCTCATCATTTATATTCTTATATTAATAATCATACAACATTAACATAAGTCCATAATTAACCTTAACTAGTCATATGTATTTCTTTAACTTGAAACATATTATGAAACCATAAAAACCCTAATTAACCCATAATCATTTTTACACCAAAATAACTTGATACAATATTTTCTCATCCTTTTTAGTATGATATAAGTAATAACACCACATGTATATAAGTATACAAAATGACCATTACAAGTGCAAACTTCATTTTTATGAATAAAAACTTAAATGGTGATTCAACTAAAATAGATATAACATATCCATATCAATGAAAGTTTTAACAAGAATATAAAGAGTTCTTAGTAGACCTTAGGATGTGTGAAGATGATGATTAACAAATGCTAAACCTTTGTTTAGCCCTAGAATCCAAGCTTGCCAAAGAAACCCTTGTTCTCTTAATAAATAACCCTAGGCTTTCTATTTTCTGATTATTTACTTGTAAATGGTGATTCAATGGTTGGAAACACCTTAGAACATCTTAGGATGGATGTGTATAGAAGTGTATAGGTTGTATAAAATTTTGTATGGATTTGTGTGGGTGAGTGAGTTGAGCCGTGGCTTATATGTGAGCAAGAGGGAGTATTTGTTTGATTTTTGCTAAGTGTTTTTGCTTGTATGAGTTACTTGCATGTATACTAGTATTATATAAGTGTTTACTAGTCAAAAGATGCAATAGGAGTCCAAGGAACAAGTCCATGGTCTTAAGGAAAGTTGTTGGTCAAGGAAACAAAGATAGGCTAGGTTTTAATTACAAGAGTTGTACATTTGACCAAAGTGTGTAAATTTTCTCTTATTTCTTTGTATCAAGAGCCCTAAATTAGGCTAAAATAAGATATATGTGATGTTGTTGAGTAATTTTTATGTATTGGGTATAAATGTGGGTATTTGTTGAAGCGTAGAAAAGTTTTGGTGGTTCCGGGAGTGCCTAAACGCAATTTATCGCGAAACGTATACACTTTACGTATCCGATAAAAATAAAATGAACAAAGTTAATAATTATTCTCAAAATAATTATATAACCCTTCCTTGATGTAAACATTTAATTGTTTGATGCCCGTTTACATTGAACGCTAATTTTTAACTTACGCGATTTAAACTTAATTCATGAAATCACAAGCAACCGCGTACAACACTAAAAATAAATAGTAGATTTATTGACGACGTCAATGACTTGAAAACACCGGGTGTTATATTCCCTGTCATGGGTGGGGGTACAACATGCATTCCTTCTGCTGTAACAAACCTATCATATGTGTTTCAACACTATAATCTGATGAATCTGATTCACAGGTTTCAAAGTCACTAGTTTGGGTTTTAGATTCACTAGTTTGAATCTGTTTTGGACCATATATAAATTGTGAGTAATCTATTTCAATATCAGGTCCGGATGGCATGTAATTTTCTGTCATAAGTGGGGGTACAGCATGCATTCCTTTTGCTGTAACAAACCTATCTCAGCTTCTGCCAATAGTTTCTTATGGTATGTAAGGACATCTGTTTTATCATCTAAGTCTATTTTCATAACCCTTATCTTTTCCTCATACCAAAGTTGACCTTGTTGATGAGCAACCAATTATGCTTCAACTTTCTTTAATGCTTAAGTATATGCCTTAATTTCTATGCTTGCATCACTAAGTTGTGCTCTTCGTTCATCACACAATTTTTTAAGTTTATTATATGATGCAACACATTCATTAGAAGAAGATTGTACCTCTGTGTCTGAGCTTGAACTGTTGCAAGCCATCAAAGCAAAAATATTATTCTTCTTCTGAGTGACTGGTCCAATCAACACCTTCCCCATCAGTAGTCACCAAAGCTTTAGAGTCCTCCTGCTTACCAGATCTTCTCCCATCCTTATTTCTAGAGTTCCAAGCATCTCTCCTCTTACTATCTTGCTTTCCCTTGGTTCTACACTCTTTAGTAAAATGCCTTGTCTTGTGACAATTATAGCACTCGACTTTGGTTTTATCAAAACCAACCGGTTCCTTGGCATCAAATTGTAGCTTTCTATCTGTCTTTTTGTAGAACTTTTTCATTCTCATTGAAATCATGGCCACCTGCCATTTCAAGTCCATTTCTTCTAAGTCAAATTCATCAAGTTATTCCAGATCTTCATGATCCAATTAAGGGCAACTGGATTGATTTACAAGTAAGAAATATGATGAAGCATGTTCATATGGTGATTTTTGACCAGAAGGATTAGAAACACCATAAGCGGTACTAACATCATTAGTACTGCTAGTGTTCTCAGAGATAAATGCTACATTATGCGTGCTAGAGGATGATGCAGTAGAGCCTTTAACATCATTCTCAAAGACTTTTAGATTATTATACAGATCATCAAAGCTAAGACTGTCCACTCCTGGCATGGTCCTCATGATCAAGGAAACTTGAGACCAGGCAGAAGGTAGAGATCTAAGGAATTTCTGATTTGCATCCTCAGTAGAGATGCCTACTCCATGAATCTCTAATTGACTCGGAAGACTTTGAAACCTGTCATAGCCTTTATGTAGTCCTTATGAGTTTGATACAGAGAAGCCTTCAAACTGTTGCTTTAGAATATACTTCTACATCTTCTTTGATTCATCATTTCTACCAAATCTAGATTTGATGGCATCCCACATCTCTTTAGCATCAATCATTTTATGAAATTTAGCTAGATGATCTTCTGGTAAAGCCATAAGCAAAGTGGTCCTAGCTTTTCTTTCTCTTTCTCTGGCTAAGATCTCTTCTGCAGTCCTTGGAGACAGAACCTTGATTTGACCTTGTGTATCTGTGGTGATTGATACAGATCCATTTCTATTTTGTATAACTTCCCAGATAGGATAGTCTGTATGGGCTAAATAATGTTTCATTTTCATGACCCATATGTCGTATTCTCCCTTCTTGAGAATAGGAAGTTTGATGGTTGAAACAGTGAGAGGAGTTTGTTGTGTTGGTGTTTGTGATGGTGGTGGTGGTGGTGGTTGAATATCATCTTGTGATCCATCCATTGAATTGCTTTGTATGATAGGTTATAACTGGTTTTTGTTCTTCTTACTCAGAGTTTCTCACAAGCTGTAATACCACTTGTGAGTCCCAAACTGAACAGATCTTTGCAGCCTGCTAAGGGTGATAGCCAACTTGTATAAATACAGATTGACTATAGAGAAACAGTGACTATGAATACTTATTGTATATGCGGAATCTACACAATAGTATTAAGAAGAGTAATAAATACTAAACTTTGATTTCTATTAATCTGCTAATATGATTACAGATTACTAACTATAACTATCGGTACTAAGTATATACCTAATGGTACTAAGTCAGGAATGTATAATTCCCAACAGCGCTTCTTCTGTGAGTGTAAATTGAGGTGTGTTTGTTGAGTGAGTGAGTCATAAATCAATCTCAACCCTTCATTTTGAGTGTTCACCAAGTAGTATCATCTCAACCTTCCATTTTTGTCTTCTACCTTAGACGAATGGGAAAGCTTAGGATCACCAAGGTGGCATTTGGAGTTTTATGGTGTGGGTTTTGATGGGATGGTGACATATTTGTTTTGGGGAGCAGGGTAACAGGTTTTTGGGGTGTGGGGTAGAACACACAGTGGGTGTGAAGGGGATGTACAGTGTTGGCGGGAAAACTGTTTTAACTTTGAAGTTTTGGAGATTGGCAGGAATGGCCCTTCATCTTGTATAAGCATATTGCACAGCTAGTCCTTGTGGTGTAGATGTTTGGGGATTTAACAACTTCAGTCCCTGAAGTTGTATTGTTGTGTTACAACCACAGTCCTTGTGGTGAAATAAGTTTGTGGGTTGGCAGAAATGGCCCCTCAGGTTGTATAAGGTTATAAGGTTTGGGCTTTTTGCTTTGTATAAATAGCTTAATGGGTTGACCCGGCCCATTAAATGGGTGCGGGTTGGTCCATTTAAGATTTCTTTGTTTTCGGCTTCGTCTTTGACTTTGACTTTTCGGTGTTGACTTTGATTTTGACTTTTGCTGACTTTGACTTGACTTTTCACGACCTTTCCATTCCCGTGCTCGGTTTTGTTCTCTTTGGCTTCGTTTTTGTCCTTTTCTTAGATATCCGTTACCTGCATAATACAAATGCAAAACACACAAATACAATGTATTCTTGGTATGTTTTTAGTCTTTTAAGCACGTTTTCCTAGGTAAATGGTATGTGTAATTAAGCACATACCAAAATCCCCCATACTAAGATATTGCCGTGTCCTCACGCAATGCCATAAGTAAACACTTAAGAAAACTAAGAATCTCAATCCCCCTCGACTAATTACCTCGAAAAGTAGCTAAGTGTTCATCGAGGGGAATTAAAGAATCAATAGCTTTGAAAAGCCCTGTTTTTACCATTTTTAAATATTTACACTTATTACCACACATATTTTTGTATTTTTCCTTTTTCTCATTTTTTTGTACTTTTCATTTCAAGCAACTAACTAACATGTTTGACTTTCGTTATTTTTATAACTTTAAGGTCACTAAACAAGATGCATTTCAATCCTAAAATGCCCAAAAGGGATAAATTCATCGTCCTAGACTTTTCACTCATCCCAAACCAAGCTTAAAAACAAAATCACCATTAAATATGAGCTAAGATGCTAACACTACTCATACTTGTACCTTGTAAACTTTTCACTCCCGACAATTATTTCATATTATGTTAGTGTGCTTATTTCGAATTTCAACCATGGATCAACCTTTTTAAGAAAATTGCAATATTTCTATTGCTTTACGTTCCACCCAAGAATTATGATTTTGAAGGTGAGATCATTCCATGTAGCGACTTTCTTCTCATCACATCCTAGCCGAGACCGGCTTAGGTGACTAGGCTTTTGACACCCCACAAAGAATAGTATCGAAACTCACGGACCTTCGGTTTCAAAAATTCTTAGGCTTCCCGTTAATAAAATAATTCATTTTAGAAAAACCACAATCTTAAAACGAATTAGAATTAGTTCAAAAGCCTATTTAAATTTAAGAAAAAGAGATTTTCCTATATTTATTAAATCATATATATCACACTTATCATAATTATATTTTTAACAAAGGAAATCCTCGACCTTTTAGAAGGCTGCAACATCGGTTGTGAGCTGGCAAGATGCAGCAAACTTTTATCTGTCTCGGATTATTATTCTCACTATGGGCTTTCTTTAGAAGGCTGCAACATCGGTTGTGAGCCGGCAAGATGCAACAAACTTTTATCAGCCCACAGTTTATAATTGTTACTTATTTTTTTTAATATTACTATGATATATAGAGAAAACTTCTTTTTAGAAAATTTAAGTATAAATTTGAACTAAGACTAAATAAATTAATGTTGTCGACTACATTAATAGAGCTTCAATATCAAAAATTGTTGATTTAAGTTTAATTTTCGAAAATAGCACGTATTATTAGTCCGGTTAGAAGCTTATGGGAGAGAAAAACCACAAACGACACTTATGAGCTCTTAAGTTTCCAACTAATCCTTGTTTAGCATCTAACTCATAATTAACTCTATCATTTTTCCTTCTTCGCAAATTTAAAATCTTTAATAAAAAGATCCGTGAATTCTTAGTCTAAAAGTTAAGGAACAAGCTAGAGCGCAACATGCTCGATCGAGTCAAAATTTATTCTTATTCTACCCAGCAGGAAAGTCAACATTGTGACAAAACACTTATTATATTTTTGGTTTTTTTTAATTTTTTTGGTATTTTGGTGGTAAAAACAGGATTACGTGAAAACAACGGTTGCAGGCACAATCAAATAGATAGATCCCCCTATACTAGAACTAAACTTTGTCCTCAATGTTTTAAGAAGGGCTCTACATAAATCTAAAGCGGTTTATTAAGTATGCTTAAAGATAAACGTTAGTCGATAAGATTTGGATATTGGATTCCTAAAATGTAGCTGAGGATGTGAAGCTCGAGTAAACGAAGGACATAAACCGTGAGCACGAGAGGCTTCAAAAATCTAGGACAATCCTAGACATACAACAAAACACAAAACACGATAATGGAAGAGGCACACCTCATCACGTTACACTTATTAGAAAATAGAAAGAAGATAGAAGGATAAGCATGTGTTGCCTCCCACGAAGCGCTTGTTTAAGGTCACTTAGCTTGACCCGTCCCTGAATTTATTGGTCCTTAGGGAAAGTTTGGAGATCCGGGACAACCATATGTGGTATGTCCCCTCTAAAGTAGTGCTTAAGTCGATGACCATTCACCTTGAAGTTTGGCCCGTCGGTTTAAGATAACTCGACGGTGCCATATGGAAATACTTGTGTAACGGTGAATGGTCCAGTCCAGTGGGTCTTAAGCTTGCCCGAGAAAATCTTTAATCGAGAATTAAAGAGAAGGACTCATTCACCAATGTTGAAAACGCGGTTCTTGATCTTGGAGTCATGGATCCTCTTTGTCTTCTCTTTGTAGATCAAAGAGTTCTCATAGGCTTGATCACGAAGTTCATTTAATTCATTCATTTGAACTTTCCGGTGATCACCCACGGTCAAAAGGTCATAATTGCAATGTTTCAAGGCCTAGTAGGCCTTGTGCTCGAGCTCGATGGGTAGATGACAAGCCTTTCCGTACACCAACTTGTAAGGAGTGCACCCGATGGGTGTCTTGAATGCGGTACGGAAGGCCCATAATGCATCATCTAGCTTATCGGACCACGAAGCACGGTTTTCACCTACGGTCCTCTCAAGAATACGTTTCAAACCACGATTTGAAACCTCAACTTGCCCACTTGTTTGTGGGTGATACGCGGTGGAGAGACGGTGAGTAACTCCGTATTTAAGCATGACCTTTGCAAATTGGTCATTGCAAAAATGGGTACCGCGATCACTAATGATAGCACGAGGGGTCCCAAATCGGGCGAAGAGAGATTTTAAGAATTTGCAAACAACTCGGGCGTCATTGGTGGGGAGCGCTTTTGCTTCAACCCATTTTGACAAATAATCGACGGCCACGAGTATATACTTGTTCCCTCGTGAAGACGGGAACGGTCCCATAAAATCGATGCCCCAAACGTCAAAGATCTCACAAACTTGGATTGCATTTTGTGGCATTTCATCCCTTTGTGAGATTTTTCCTTGGCGTTGACAAGCGTCACACCGTGTGACCAAGTCATGGGCATCTCAGTAAATGGTCGGCGAATAAAATCCAACATTAAAGACTTTCTTAGCGGTGTAGTTGGCACCATGATGTCCCCCGGTGGGTCCATTATGGAAAGCCATGAGGATATCATGGGCTTCTTGGCCAAAAACACACCGCCGAATCACTTGATCCGCACAAATCTTGAACAAATAGGGTTCATCCTAAAAGTAATGCTTAACGTCTTTGAAATTTTTTTTCTTTTATTGGGACGACATCCCTTTCACAACAAAATTCCCCGCATAGTAATTTGCAAAGTCGGCAAACCATGGGGTACTATCATCACCACAGAAAGTCACCATACCAAGTGTCTCGAGAGGAAATATTTCCGTAAGATGCTTATCCTCTATTATAAGAGAGTTCGATTTTGGTAAATCGGGTGTGATGCGGAGGAAAATTCTTGGAGATATTCTTGTATAGCAAAAAGAGATACTCGTGCGTCGTCAACATCAATAGCAATGGAATATTTTGACAAATTGTGAAGCTCGGGAGTAAAGTATCAAGATAACCACTTGGTTTCTTTTTTGTCGTTGTTGTAACCAAGTTTGAAACATCTCACGAAGCTTACTCATAAAATCATTCAACACTTGTTGAGCTTTTAGATGATCATTCATTGAATCAATATGACCAATGATAAATTACGAGGGTTGAAATTGGTTAAAACTAAAAGAATTAGAATTTTAGAAAAATTTGGCTCATAATAATTTTCATTCATTGGTTGACATTGGAAAGTCTCATGAGGGCCCCCGTAATTTTCACAACAAGGTTCGTAGAAGATCACTTGTTGACATTGAAAAGCCTCATGCGAGCCCCCACAGCGGGTACAACACAAATATATGATGTTTAACATTGAAAATTTTGTGGGAAATTAAAGTCTTGATTGTAACATGGTTCTGGATTATAGATAAACGGAACTTGAGGTGGACAATCATAACCATAATGAGCATCGTTCCCACAAGACTCACAAGAATATACGACAGGGGGTTTATGGAAGGTGGGTTGAAACACGTAGGAAGTATCTTCGACAAAATAGATGGAAATCATAAGTGAATGAACTTCCATCTCCAGAATAGCATGTCGGATGAAAACTTGGCAAAGTTTGTGGGAACTCATCAACGTTTTGATTATGGCATGGTTCCGGATTAGAGATAGTCGGAACTTTCAGTAGACAATTATAGCCATAATGAGCATCGTTCCCACAAGACTCACAAGTACATCGTTGACAAAAGATACCATCTAACGAATCACCACACCCGTAACAACAATGGTGGTCAATATATGGAGGCCTTTGTGAAGAATTTTTACCGGGGTCCTGATTGAAGACGAATGGCTCTTGAGGTGCAATAACAACATTAGTTTTGTCATTGGATGACTCATAAGTATTTAGAAAGTCTTGGAAAATTTCATCTTCATACAAATTAAAGACCCAAACTTCCTTCAATTCTTTTGTAATAAGAATCATTGTCCGACTATATTAGACCATCACTAGGGTTTTACCACACTTGGGACAATTCTGAGGGGGTCGTTGAGACGAGTCGGTGTTTATTAGGATCATGAACAAACTTGTCTACGACACCCCCTTTAGAACAACAACGTGATTTAAGTGTACAAAGTTTCCAACAAGACGAACTATTCCTTAATCCGTGTAAATAGGATTCAAACGATAATACGAGTGACGCCATAAAAGAAATTAAAACAATATAGAGGGATAAGAAGAAGAATTAAATGGCAAAGAGGTTAAAGGAGATTATTTTTGGTTTTTCGAGTTTTTTTAAACAACATATTTTATTAAAGGACAAAATGAGACCGAATAACTTAAACCAATAATCAACTTGCTTCACGATAGCTCTCTAAAAGAAAAATGCACAGAGGAGCGAAGGAGCAGGAAAGCGTGAAAATATTAAAAACCCTCTCCTTTCGGGTCGTAGTTTCTTGGAACAACCCTCCTTATACCCCTCTTATAGTTTGTTAGTCTCTTAAAGGTGAGCCGTACTTCACAAGTGACACAAAGCCAAGTTTTTGAATCTTTTGTTTGGGAACTTATTATGATAATGCTCAAGTTGAGAGCATATATTATGATTATTGTTTATTCTTTATTAAAGACAATGTTTTTATATTTTTTGATTTTTCTTGTTTTTTTCTTATAAATATACTAATAAAAGAAAATGAAAAATATTTTTGTATTTTTTTTAGTATTTTATATATTCACAAATAAAACAAATAACTTCACGAGGAAGGATCTTCAAAGCACTAATTGTCAAACGTCAGAACGACAATCGCTTACACTCCTCCTCGGCAACGGCGCTAAAATGATAATCACCTTTTTAGGGGTAATTATATATCAAGTAGTATAATAAAATATCAAATATAAAATCCCCACAAGTCAACCTAGTGAACCCTTTAGGAAAAATGTCAACAAACTCACGGGTATGATATAAATGATTCCGGGTAAGTGATCACCCGGGTCGTTCTCCCAACAAGGCGTGCAATGGAGAGTCGATAGTCGGATTGATATTTTACGTTTGAATTCCTAATATTTTGATTGGGTTTTCTAATTCTACGGAGAAAAACAAGTAAAGGGCAACTTAAACCTAAAACGAAAGCAAAAACGAAATTAAAAACGTTAACGGGAATTAAAAACGCGACTCGAAAACCTAAATTATCAAAATTTAATCTTAAAATGATTTTTTAACTTTTTATAAATCCTAAGTGACTAAAATGCAAGAACAAATAAAAGTAAACAAAAAACGTAAGCAATTAAAGTAAAAAACAAAGAAAAACAATAACGAGATCCAAACCCGTTCTTTAAAAAAACAAATCCTAAAAATTTAGCCTTACGAAAGCAAAATTAATTTTCCTAAGTCCTAAATGATAAAAGAAAATTTTATAAAAAAGATTTATATTTTTCTGACTTTTATTTTATTTAATATGAATTAAAAACAGTTTTAATCTAAATTAATTATTAAAAATACTAAACTAATTATTAAAATTCTGGAAAAATACTAAAAAATACTTTGACTTATGTAGATTCTAGGAAAAATAAGAACTCGAAACAAACAGTGAAAATAAGCTAAATAAGCTGAAAGGCTTAAACTAAAAATGCATACATCAAATTAATTGTGTAAGTATATACTTGAAAAAGACCCAGGCAAATGATATTGTGTGTGGTGTGCTGAGGCTTTGTGCGCAAAGGGTGAGGTCACAGGTTCGAATCATGTGGCCTACCTTTTTACAAAACATTTTTTTTGATTTTTTTTCTTTTTAAGACTTATAAAATAAGCAAAAATGACTGACTTTTAAAGAAGAATCTTTGGTTTACAAAACTTACTTGGAAATAACTAGATAATAAGCGGACTTAAAATGGCAAGTTTAGGCTTTTTTTAAGTTTAGATACAAATGCTACTAAACTAATGGGCTAAGGACTTAATAAGCTAACATAAAACACAATAAGCTGAAGCAGACTTAAACATAACCCTAAAAAACTAAAATGAACTGGTAAAAAGCAAACGCAATAAGCTAAAAGACTAAAAAGACACTAACACAGTTAACTTGAAAAAGGAACTCTAAGAGCATTTTGACAGATTTGATACTAAGAAAAAGACTGATTTTAACTAACTTAATCTACAAGCTAATGTCTGAAATTTAAAAGGAGATATGCTAGAACTAGTGAGAATCTAAATAAGCAAGCAATTTGATCAACAAAATAAGTAATAAAAAGCATGTGAAATAAGCTATTCATGACAGATTACAAGACTTTGGCTTTTAAGTTCAAGGAAGAAAACATATGCAAACTTGATTTTTACCAAACAACTAAGCTCAAAAACTTTTAATAAGCTAAAACAAGTGACTTAGGACTAGAAATAGGCCAAAGAGATAAGCTGAATAAGCTTTTAAAGGACTTATTAAGCTTATCCCAAATACCCCTTTAAAATTTTAAAAATCATTTGTAAACTGAAACAAACTTTGAAAAGCTATAAAAACTTAAAACAGATTAAGCATAAGCTGAAATAAGGACATTTAGGCAATAACTAAGAGAAATAAGCATTTAAACAATAAGCTGAACTAAAATGCATATTTTTGGCTTTTTGAACAATTCTTATGGAAACTTAACCAAAGATTAAAACAGATCATTAACCTATTAAAACTATATCAAATAAGCAATATGAGGACTGAATAAGCACAAATAAGCAGGAAATAAGCAAAACAATAAAATAAGCTAAAATGAGAAAAATGAGAGAAAATGGTAAAGTACCTTGCCCTTTCCTTAAACAAGGGCTTAAATGCTCTTTTAGAGCTTATCAACAGCTCCAGCTTATTATAGATAAGCTGTAAGAATACCAATAAAGAAAAAAGATAAAAGGGATAAAAAAAAAAAAGTAAAAGTAGAAGAAAGAAGGAAAAAAAAGAAAGAGAAGAAAGAGTAAAGAGGAAGATAAAAAGAAGAAAGATAAAGGAAAAAGGTAAGAAATAAAGAATAAGAAGAGAAGAGGAAAGTAAGAAGGAGGAGAAGAAGGATAAAGGAAAAGAAAGGAAAAAGGAATTAGAATAAAGAAAGAGAGGGAAGAAGAAAAGAAGAAGAGAAGAAGAGAAGAAAGAAGAGAGAAGAAAGAAGACGGCGAAAGAGGGAACACGGAATACGAAAAAAGCAAAAAAAAATAAGATAAAAAGAAAAAGGAAAGAAGGAGGAGGAACGAAATGGAAACTAAAAGAAGGGTAAGAAGTAAGTACAAGGGAAAGAGACAAAACAGAGAAGGGGACAGAGAAAGGTAAGAAAGAACCGGAAGAAACAAGAAAAATAAGAACGAATAAAGAAAAAAAAGAAAGAAAAAAAAAGAAAGAGAAGAAGAAGAAGATACAATAAGGAAAAAAGAGAATAACAGAAGAAGATTCCAGCCTTCCATCCACTATCTGGCTTATCATCCATAAAAGAGCTTAAATGACTTTTGACTTTAAGAAAATGAATGGAACAGTAAAGGTTTCTAAGTAACAAAGTAAATAAGCTCTAAGATTATGGATTAAGCTGGAGCTTATCTAAACACATATGCAAATCATAAACAACTTGAGAGCTTTTAATCAAAAGTAAAACAGATTATAAATGATAGAATTTTAAGAAAACTTGGCTCCAAGCCTTCCAATCCTAGCCCTTGGTTTTTGTCATGTCCCAATAGCCAATAACAATTCATGGCATTGCCATGGTAGATTTGTAGTCTAGCTGAGGGTGGGGTTAAAGTGGGATGGTGATGTTTTGTTTGTTTTGTGTATAAGCCGAGAGAAAAAAGACATTGAATAGTATCAATGGCGGAAAAAAAGTATTGGTGTTTTGACTAAGTTTGACTGTGTGATTGAGTGTGGGTTTAAGTTGGGATTTGGTTTTAGGGCTTAATGGTGAGTGATTTTAGGGGTGAGTGGGGATTAGGGTTATTAACGAAAGTGATGATGAATAGTGTTTAAGGATAATGGCGAGAAATACGTTAGGGCACTGTTCGTTTGGTTTTAGGAACTAGGTGTAAAGGGTTTTTGGGGTTTAAGGGGGGTAAAGGAATAGGTGTAACGGTTAAGGTTTGAAGGACTAGTTGTATTAGTCCTAAGGACTAACCATGAAATGGGTGTAAAAGGGTTTAGGGCTAACGAAGGTTAAATAGTGCATTGGGCCAGGATATGCATTTTGGGCCAAGTTTAATAAAAATGGGATGTGGGCTTTTAAGGCTTATAACACTTATAAGTGTTATAAATCAAGGCTTAATGGGCTGACCCGGCCCATTAAATGGGTGCGGGTTGGTCCATTAAGATTTCTTCGGTTTCGTCTTTGGCTTTGACTTGTTGACTTTTTAGGTTGAATTTGACTTTAACTTTGACGCTCTTTCTATTCCGTGCTCGGTTTTGTCCGTTTTGGCTTAATTTTTGTCCTTTAGTGAATATCCGTGACCTCACAGCTAAATCACAAAACAAAGCGGGATATTTGGGCATTTTAATGTTCGTTTTTTTTGGTCCATTTAGCTCCGTTTTATAGGTAAAAGGTATGTGTAATTAAGCACATACCAATCACTAAAAAGCTATTGACTTTAAGATTTAGTATGGGGGGGATCTATCGATTTGATTGTGCCTGCAATTGTTGTTTTCATGTAATCCCGTTTTTATACCATCTAAAAATAAAAAAAAAAAAAAAAAAAAAAATACCAAAAAAAATGAAAAAAATTTAAAATTTTTCAAAAATAAAATAAGTTTTTTTTTTGACAATGTTGACTTTTCCTTCCTACTGGGTCGAAAAGAATAAATATTGACTCGATCAAGGCGTGTTGACTCTAGGCGTTTGTCCCTTAACCTTAAGAAAACTTGTTTAAAGATAGTTTTATTTTGACTAAGCATTCGCGGATCTTTTTATTAAAGAATTTAAATTTGCGAAGAACGAGAAATGATAGAGTTAATTATGAGTTAGATGCTAAACAAGGATTAGTTGGAAATCTTAAGAGCTCATAAGTGTAATTTGTGGCTTTTCCTCCCCGAAGCTTCTAACCGGACTAATAATACGTGCTCTTTTTGAAAATTAAACTTAAATCAACGATTTTCTTTTTATGTAGTCGATAACAATAATTTATTTAGTCTTAGTTCAAATTTATACTTAAATTTTCTAAAAAGAAATTTTCTCTATATCGTGGTAATATAAAGTGTTAAAAAAATGATGAGGTAATAATAATAAAAACCGTGGGCTGATAAAAGTTTACTGCCTCTTGCCGGCTCACAACCGATTTGGCAGTCTTCAAAAGAAGGCCCATTGTAAGAATAATAATCCGAGACTGATAAAAGTATGATGCATCTTGCCGGCTCACAACCGATGTTGCAGCCTTAAAAAAGGTTGAGGATTTCCTTCGTTTAAAGGATGTATAATTATATTAAGTGTAATATACGTGATTTAATAAATATGGGGAATTTTTTTTTTCTTAAATTTAAATATGCTTTTAAACTAAGACTATTTCGTTTTAAGTTGTGATTTTTCTAAATGAATTGTTTATTTAACGGGAAGCCTAAGAGTTTTTGAAACCGAAGGTCAGTGACTTTCGATACTATTCTCTATGGGGTGTCAAAAGCCTGGTCACCTAATTCGGTCTCGGCTGGGATGTGCTGAGAAGAAAGTCGCTACATGGAATGATCTCGCTTTTAAAATCATAATTCTTGGGTGGAACGTAAAGCATAGTAATATTGCAATTTTCTTAAAAAGGTTGCTCCACGGTTGAAATTCGAAATAAGCACATTCATCTAAGATATAATAATTGTTGGGAGTGAAAAGTTTCACAAGTTAAAAGTATGAGTAGTGTTAGCATCTTAACTTATATTTAACGGCGATTTCATTTTTAAGCTTGGTTTGGGACAAGTGAAAAATCAGGATTGAAGTGCTTCTTGTTCTATGACCCTAAAGGTTATGAAAATAACAAAAGTCCAAACATTCTAGTTAGAAAAAGAAAAAGAAAAATATATAAAAAAATACGTGCAGTAATTCGTGTAGATTTATAAAAATGGTCAAAATGGGGTTTTTCAAAGATAATGATTCTTTAATTCCCTTTGATGAACACTTAGCTACTTTTCAAGGTAATTAGTCGAGGGGATTGAGATTCTTGGTTTTCTAAGTGTTTACTTATAGCATTGCGTGAGGACACGACAACAGTTTAGTATGGGGGATTTTGGTATGTGCTTAATTACACATACCTTTGACCTAATTAAACGAGCTAAAATGACCAATAATGACCAAAAACGGACATTAAATTGCCAAAAATGTGTTTGTTTTGCTTTGTGTACTGTGCAGGTAATGGATATTCAAAAAAGGACAAAAACAAAGCCAAAACTGACAAAACAAAGCACGGGATTATATATCAAAGCTGAAGACATGTGCATCTTAAATAGGCCAACCCGCACCCAAGTTAATGGGCCGCGTCAGCCCATTAAGCTTATATATCAAACCAAAATCCCAACAAATACTAAACCATAATACCATTAAATATGTTTGCACTGTTTTTAGTCCATGGGGTTTTCAACCGGTAGTTCCTATAAGGGTTTACAAACGGTTAGTTCCTAAAACCTAACAAACTTCCCTAACCACCCGTTAACCTCCAAAACAATTTATAACAAACAAATCCCGCCAATCCCCAAACACTATTCACCCGTCTCTTTCCCTCTTTTTCTCTGCAACTAGACAAAGCCCATTTAACCCCACCCCCCAGAAGAGGATAAGCCACGATGGCAATCCTATGAAGGATTATTGGACAAAATCAATCAAGGGTTGCTATGAGAGATCAAAGAAGCACAAGTGGAAATCGAAGGCTAAGATTAAAGGCTTGGAGAGGACTCTCCTAGAAGAAACACAAGCTAAAAGACCTAGAAGCTTCTCCTTCGGCTATAAATAGAGACTAGTTCAGCCATTAGGGCATTAAGTTTTTATCCAAGTTTTTAAAGTAGTTTTTCTAAGTTTTTATAAAGTCTTTTTATGTATGTTATTGTACTTTTTAGCTTATTGTACTTTCTTTTAAAGCCTTGTACTCAGATTTTTAGTTCAATGAAATTTATGTTTTTATGTTAAATTCTGTTTTTAAGTTAATGCAATTTATGTTTTAAAAATGTTTGTTAAGCTAATATAAGCTCTGTTCTCTCTTACTTAAATTGTTTAACTTAATCTATATAAACTTCTTCATAGTTTATATAGTTTAAGTCATTTTTACTCAAGATCATTAAAAAGCTATTGCGGAAGATAAGCTAAAAAAGGGAAGGGCTTATGGGTTTTACCAGCTTATCTATGATGAAGCTGAGCTTTTAATCACTCCTGAGACTTATTTTCCCTGTGTTTAGAGCAAAGGGCAATGGTAACGCTTCTCCTTCCTCCATTTTAGCTTAAATCTGTCTTAATTGTCTTTTAGTTAGTGCTTATTTACTATTTAGAACTCCTTATTTATGCTTATTTTTATTGTTTATTGTTTATTAATGCTTGCTTATTCTTTAAATCTTCTTTGTTTATGATTTTATATAAAACTGTCATTTATTAGCTTAAAACTGCTTAATCTTGTTTGCTTATTTTAAGTGTTTATCTTTGTGTTCTAATTGCTTATTTGTGCTTATTTAACCTTAGTCTTAATCTGTTTTTTGTTTTTATAAGTTTTCTAAGTCTGTTTTAAGTTTAAAATGAGTTTTACAAATTTAAAGGGGTGTTTGGCACAAGCAGGACTAACTTGAGTTAGTACTGTTTGATCACTTTTAGTCCTTAATTCAGTTTTGACAAGCATTAATTTAGTCCTAAAGTCAGTTTTTACAAGTATTTAAAGTCCACAAATCAAGTTTAAGGTTTATTGTATACATGGTTTGAATCTGTGGAATTTTAGTTTGATACATTTGCTTATTTGCTTAGATCTTGATTTATGGCATTTAGGTGTTGTTTTCATGCTTGTTATTGGTTCAAAATGCAGTTGAATGAGTTAGTATTAGTGTGCCATGGGCATGTTGTTTTTAAGTCAAAATTCTACCTAAGTTCTTAAGTCTAATTTTCAAAGTTCCAAATGCCAGTTTTCATTAGCAATTTTAGATGTGATTAAGATTGTTTTAGGGTCTGATATTGATAAAATAAGCTCATTAGACATCAAGCTTGATCTGTTTTTAGTTTTTGAGTTTTAACATTAACTTTTACTAGCTTAAAAATAAGGCTGCAAATTGCCTTTTTTAAACTTCAACAAAAGCGAAAAAGATATTAGTTAATCAGTCACTTTTTCAAGTCCTTTTTTAGCTTATTTCTAAGCCAATTTTCTTAAATCTAGATTTTATGTCTTCCTTGGATGTTAAGCTCAATCTGTTTTTAATCCTTACCTATTTCCAAGTGCTTATTTTGTTTTAATCTTAAATTAAATTTGGTCATTTTTTCTTTCAAAACTGTTTGTGTAAGCCCATTTTCCTTTTAGCTTTTGAGAGCTTTTGAGCTCAAATTGTTAGTTGATTTCTACTCACATTTGCTTATTAGGACTAAGTAGTTAGTTGTTCCCAGCTTATTAGCCTTTTATTTGCTTATTGAGTCTTAAATATCGTAATAGTTTTGCTTAAAAAGTCTTATAATAAGTTTTTGTCATTCTGTCACTTTAAGCTAAGCGTTTTATTCTAGCTTATAAGATGGGGGGTAAATTTAGAAAAAAAGCCACTTTCATTAAAGTTGCTTATTTTTATGTTAAAAAGCTTTTTAAAAAATAAATTTTGCAAAATAAAAATGTTAAGCCGTATAGGGAAGTCTCAGGCTTAAACCCGGGACCTCAACCTTAATTGGCTAACATTTTAACACACACTCCCACTACCCCTCCCGGGGTCTTTTTTTCGTTTATATTTGTTTAAATTAAATATTAATACTTAATTTCCAGTTTTAGCTTATTAACTGCTTATTGCTTCAGCTAGCTTTGCAGGTTATATTTTTCATAGATTCTCCATAGGCTAAAGTATTTTCTGTAAATTTTCTAGATTTTTATAAATTAGTTTACTATTTTTAATATTTTATTTAGAGTAAATATGTTTTTAATTCATAAAAAATTAAATAAAAGTAAAAAAAAATATAATTCTTTTTTTCTAAAATTATTTTTAATCATTTAGGTCCTTTAAACATTAAATTCATTTTTAGGATTAAAATTTGGTAATTTAGGTTTTGAAGGCTCGGGTTTAGGATCCCGTTATCGTTTTCATGTCTTAACCTTAATTGCTTTCGTTTTTAGTTTGCCTTTATTTGTTTTTTGCATTTCATTAGTAGAAATAGAATCCAAATCAAAATCATTGAATCATTCAAACACGCGATCACGAACTTAATCACGATTCTCAATTCACGCCTCGTTGGGACCACGACCCGGGAAGGTTTTGGATTTTACTTTGGTTAAAAGTAATTTTACTCACTCCTCTTATTATTTGATAATTTTAGTTATATACTATATATGTATTAACAATTATTTATATGTATAATTAAAAGTTGTAATCAGAGACAATTGCTTGAGGTGAGTTCTCGTCGCCTCAAAAATTTTAAATCTTTTTCGTTGGGGGAAAATGATACTCAAATGTGTTTTGAACTGTTTTCTGAACTGTGCAAAAGGTGGTTTTGTTTTTGGGATAATTTGTATGCTTATGACTGCTATGTGAATATATGTAATGTGATTTTACTTGCATGTACTATGTTTGGCATGGCAAGGGTTGTGGTCCTGCCCTAATATAGTGCTCCAGGTGGTAGGCCCTTTAGGTGTGTAAGTGACATATCAAGTTGCCTCTAAAAACATGGTATAATCTGGTTTTGGTGACTTAGCGGGGATGCTAGAGGTCATCGTAGCAATGTTTAGCGGGATGCTAAGTCCCATGGGTTTTTGCTTATATTCACTGTCATATAGCACTATTTCCACAGGTTTAAAATGATTGGCACATCAACTGGGTTTTGAGTCAAACCTACGAGATCACCAAGATTATTGTTGACGTTTTTAAGTATCATTTTAATGTGAAGTAAATGATCGTTAAGGTTATGGTGCATGTAGCGTACTTTTAGAGAATCCCGTAGGAATCTTGTTTGAGAAGTCTTGCATTTGATGTTTGTTATGGATTTGATTTTCTTGAAGATTAAGGTTTAAGATTATGTGGACCCCTACGTGGGCTTATGATGCTAATAATTAGCGACTATGTGTTGTGTTCTTGATTTGGGACATCACTCAAGGTTGTATTGAGGTTGATGGTCATCATGAAACTTTTTATTTATGCACTTACAATTTCTCTATTTGTATCTCTTGTGTTATGATTGATCATTATGTTGCATTCTTGTGTTTCCGCCTACGACAGTGTGTGACAGAATAGTAATCAGAGCCAAGGTTACAGAGAACTAGGTGATTTGGCCTAGACTATAACCTTGGAACCTGCATATAGTTGCGTCGTAGGATCTATGTGCGCGGTGTTTCGCTTATACGTGCTTATGTGGTTATAAGGTAGATGGTACTAGTTAATTTATTCATAGAAATGTGTGAGCCTAATACTAAGTACCAATGGGAAAGGATACGGGTACAAATGCGGTGGCCAGCGTAATTATAAATGTATCAAGACTCACACATATTTAGTATTATCGTTCGCACAAATCGGTGTAGACACCTTAGGACCGTACTAGGCGTAGTATAGTGTATTAAGTTATCCTATACGTGTTGACTGTCCCGTCTACTTAACGTTTCCCATGTTCTCCCTCGTGTAGATAATACCCGCCTGAATGAAGACGACCTATAAGTGCATGTCGCCTGCTGCCGCAATCACGGGAGGGGGACGGTAGAGCGAGCCGATTGAGGTTGTGGTAGGACTTGAGGTCGTTCTGGTGATCAAGGTGATGGTAGGATTGATGGTCAAGGTGGCCAAGTAGGTGGTCAGGATAGTAAGGTGAATGATGGTGTTAACGGAGTCCCCGACTTCTCCACCATCATTGCACAGCAATTGCAGAATTTACTTCCCACTATTGTAGCCCAATTAGGCGACCAAGGTAGAGGTCAAGGAAATGGTAGGAATCAAAACGGCGATGCCGTCAATGACAACATCCGGGGTGATGTTAGTAAGGGTTGTACCTATAAGGATTTTTTAGCTTGTAATCTGAAAGAGTTTGATGGTAAGGGAGGTGCTATAGTGTATACCCGTTGGATGAGAAGATCGAGTCAGTTCAGGATATGAGTGGGTGTAAGGATAGTCAGAAGGTAAAGTACACTACTGGTTCATTTGTTGGTAAGCGCCTCACATGGTGAAACTTCCTCCAATCCAACGACAAGGGTCAGGAAGGACCCTGTAATGTATGTCACCTGGGAAGACTTTAAGATTTTGACTAAGGAGGAATTTTGTTTGAGTAATGAGATGCAAAAGTTGGAAACTGAGTTGTGGAATCACGCCATGGTCGGGGTTGGTCATGCTGCGTATACTAATAGGTTTCATGAGTTGGTTAGGTTAGTTCCTCACTTATTAACCCCTAAAGGTAAGAGGATTAAAACAAATGTGTATGGCCTTTTATGTGCTGTCATTGTATGGTATATTTAAGATGATTCACGTTTAAATTTATATTTTACCGACTAAACCAAAAACAACACTTTAACGGGTAGTGTACCCGATCGGTAGTTAGTTCGTGGTAAGTAGGAGTGTCAAACACTTCCAAGCGGGTTAAATCTATCAATTTTAATTAATATATTGGTTATCAAGTCTATGTTAAATTCTATTCTAATCTAAACCTAAGTTTAAACCTATGTCAGTCTAAATCCTATTTCTAACAGGAAAAGGGGTTTTCAGCCTAAGAGACCTGCATACAGTTTTTGGTTGGTGTCTACAATTAATTCAAGGCACTGTTACCCATGCAAGCTAATTGACAAAAGATGAAAGAGCGGATCGAAGCCTTTATATAAAAAATAGTATTTACCATTATTAATCTAATTAGAAATGATGGTTTGTTTATTAGGTGTAACATGATTTCTTGCTCTCGAGGGTGCATATCAGTCTTAAGACTTAGGCGTTACATCATCCTAAGACCCTAGACACATTAATTTCTGTCACAATGAAAGCATCCGATAAAGCAATCCTTATTTGCTGATTATAATCCTATCTTAGGGATTAAGGCAATGGTGATCTTGTAAACGCCTAACTCATAAGACTTAAACCCACTTACCGCTTAATGGCAATCAAAACCACTATAGTTCCACTTTGTCCAGCTATCCAAAAGGATTAGAACGTTTACTTGTTTGAGATATCTATTCAACCTGCTAGTCAACACGATCAATCTAAACCATTGGGCAATATATAATTTAACAAGTTTAAAGCACGAAGCGTATCCTAGACACAAACTTAGAAGGACAATATTTGTGTAACTATTATTCTAGATGTAAAAATTACTATATGGAGAGCTATCCCAAACTCTAGATCTACTTGGTCCGCTTCACTAGATCAAGTTGAATGATAGGTCGCATACAAAAGCGCGTAAACAAGTATACATTGATAAACATAAACAATCACTTAACGATAAATCAAGAAATCAAGATAAACAAATACCAAACATTAAAATCTTCATAATAATGGCTAATACCCAAAGGTATTAGCCTACAAACGTCATAATAAATACAAGAGCAATTATTTAGCCAAGGTAAACTAACCGAGTTAATGAATGATACCAAAAACTGAACGATTACTAAAGTATATGGAATTACACGTTGTCTCCTATGGAATTAAATACGTTGCTCAACCTCTTCTGCTCTTTTTCTCCTTTGAAAATTGACTTTTGTGGTTTAGGTATTGAGAATATGATTTAGCACACTTAAAACTCATTTTTGAGTTTTCTATTTACAAGGTCTGGAAGTCAGTTGGATAAAGTGTATCCAAGTGTTAGATACGGCGTATTGGGGATTTCTTGGAGTATGGACCACGTTTTATATCTTCCAGAATATTATATTAATTCCATATCTTGAATACGGCGTATTGAGTCCTTTGGATACGGAGTATTGATCTTATTCTTGTGTGGTCTTTGGTGAGTGCAGGCATGGATACGCTGTATCTTCCTTGATGGATACGGCGTATTGGTCTTCAAAATAGTAATCTTCAAAATATCTTCATTTATGCTCTAGAATGCGCGCCTTTAGCTAACTTTCACCAATAACTCCATAATTACTGCAATTCTTAAATATAAGCAATTAAGTAATAATTCTTTGAAATAACTATACAAAATGGGTTAATATCATGGGATAAATGATGCTATAAAATAGATGTTATTTGATGTCATCAGCCTTGCTCCACAAATTCGAGGAATGGTGGCAACAACGGAGCCAAAGACCATCCAAAAGGCCATGCAGATAGCTGGCACATTGACTGATGAAGCCCTTAGGAATGGATCCATCAAAAGGAACCCTAAGAAGAGAGGAAATGGGGGAGAACCTAGTAAGGATAGGAATGGAAGGGTGGATAACAAGAGAACTAAGACTAGAAATGCCTTTGCTACAACCACAAACCCTATTAGGAGAGAAAACACGGGTGCGGTACACAAGTCTACCACCTGTAAAACTCACCATCCACCTGAGGCGCCCTGTCGCGCATGTTTCAACTATAACTGCCCAGGACACTTTGCTAAGGATTGTAAAGTGGTGCCTAGTAATGTGAACCCCATTAATGCTAGTAACCTAATTGTTAGGGCCTGTTACGAGTATGGTAGTATTGATCATATCAAGTCAGCTTGTCCTAGGTTGAATTAGGCTTAGAGGCCAGGGGAAACCACCAGAACCAAGTCGTGGCTGTTAATGGGGGTAAAGGTTATGGAAACCAAGGGAATTAGGCAAGAGGTAGGGCATTCATGTTGGGAGCAGAGAAGGCTCGCCAGGACCCGAACATCATGACGGGTATGTTTACTCTAAACGATCACTTTGCCACTACCTTATTTGACTATGGTGCCGACTATAGCTTTATTTCTATGACCTTTATACCTCTGTCAGACATAAAGCCCAGTGAATTAGGTTTCAGTTATGAGATTGAGATAGCTAGCAGGCAGCTAGTAGAAATTGATAAGGTCATTAAGGGTTGCAAACTAGAAATAAAAGGTCACGTGTTTGACATTAACTTGATATCCTTTGGAAGCGAGAGTTTTGATGTAATCATAGGGATGGATATTGTGTTTCAACCATAAGGCTGGGATAATTTGTCATGAGAAAGTAGTAAGGATACCACTACTAGATGGCAAGGTGCTTAGAGTATTAAGAGAGAAACCGAAAGAGAAGGTGAGACGGTTGATGAGTGCTGGACTAAGGAACAGAAGCAAGAAGAGATCATAGTAAAAGATTTTCCCGAGGTATTCCCGGATGATCTATCTAGATTGCCGCAAGTTCGAGAAAGCGAGTTTCGGATTGAATTAATCCTTGGAGCGATGTCGGTTGAAAAGTCTCCTTATCGTTTGGCACCTTCTGAATTGGAGGAATATCGGGTCAACTCAAGGAACTCCAAGACAAAGGTTTCATTCGACCAAGCTCATCGCCTTGGGGAGCACCAGTATTGTTTGTTAAGAAAAAGGATGGATCCTTTAGGATGTGTATTGATTAAAGAGAGTTGAATAAGTTGACCATTAAGAATCGTTATCCACTCCTTAGGATTGGCGACCTGTTTGACCAACTTCAAGGATCACAGTACTTCTCTAAGATAGACCTTATTTCCAGATACCATCAGCTGAGAGTGCATGAGGATGACATTCCAAAGACTGAATTTAGAACTTGTTATGGACATTTCGAGTTTACAGTAATGCCCTTTGGTTTGACTAACGCACCAGCGGTATTCATGGTTCTGATGAACCGAGTATGTAGGCCTTATCTAGACAAGTTTGTGATAGTGTTCATAGATGATATTTTAATCTATTCTAATACCCAGAAAAAGCATGAAATGCACCTAAGATTAGTTTTAGAATTTCTCAAGAATGAGAAACTGAATGCTAAGTTTTCTAAGTGTGAATTCCGGTTGTGGGAAGTACAGTTTCTTAGTCATGTGATTAATGGTGATGGGATTAATGTAGACCCTAGTAAGATTGAAGCTATTAAGAACTAGAGAGCCCTTAGAACTCCGTCTGAGGTTTGTTCATTCTTAAGATTGGCAAGGTATTACCGTAGGTTTATTGAGGACTTTTCTAGGATAGCTAAGCCACTTATTGGCTTGACTCAGAAAAGTAAGACCTTTTACTAGGTGAGGAGCAGGAGAATGTATTTCAAACTTTGAAGGATAAGTTTTGTAATGCACCTGTGCTAGCTATCCCCGATGGTCCAAAAGATTTTGTGGTATATTGTGATGCATCGAGCCTAAGATTAGGATGTGTGTTGATGCAAAGAGGTAAAGTGATAGCTTATGCATCTAGGCAGTTGAAAATTCATAAGAAGAATTACAACGCCTATGATTTGGAACTGGGTGCGGTTGTGTTTGCCCTTAAGATTTGGAGACACTATTTGTATGGGACAAAGAGCATCATATATACCGAGCATAAGAGTCTCCAACATATCTTTAGTCAAAAGGAATTGAACATGCGACAGCGTCGCTGGATAGAGCTTTTTAGTGATTATGACTGTAAAATTCGCTACTACCCTGGTAAGGCAAAAGTAGCAGCTGATGCACTGAGTACGAAGGAAAGAGTGAAACCTAAGAGAGTTAGAGTATGAATATGACCCTTCAGTCGAGTATCAAGGATAGGATACTAGCGGCTCAGAAGGAGGTGTCTGATGAGTCTGCAGGATTATAGAAAGGTTTAGATGCGATGATTGAACTTAGGAATGATAGAGCTTTGTATTACCTAGATCGAATATAGGTTCCTTTGAAGGGTGATATGAGAACCTTGATTATGGACGAAGCCTATAAGTTAAAGTACTTTGTACACCCATGAGCAGATAAGATGTATTATGACCTTAGAGATAGGTATTGGTGGTCGGAAATAAAGAAAGACATAGTTGTATATATGAGTAGGTGTTGGACTTGTTTGAAGGTTAAGGCTGAGCATCAAAGGCCGTCTGGCTTGCTGCAGCAACCTGATATTCCTGAATGGAAATAGGAAGGGATAGAAATGGATTTTATGACTCAGTTACCAAGGACTAGTAGTGGAGATGATACAATCTAGGTCATTGTGGACCGATTGACTAAGTCTGTTCATTTTCTACCTATGCGTGAGGATTTTAAGATGGATAGATTGGCTAGGTTGTACCTAAATGAGATTGTTACTAGGATGGTGTGCTAATCCCGATCATATCTAATCGTGATAGTCAGTTTACTTTGAGATTTTAGCAGTCAATGCAAGAGGCATTAGGAACCCGTTTAGACATGAGTAAGGCTTACCACCCTCAGACCGATGGTCAGAGTGAGCATATAATTCAGACCTTGGATGACATGCTTAGGGCATGCGTCCTTGACTTCGGGGGAAGTTAGGACATTCATCTTCCATTGGTAGAGTTTTCCTATAACAATAGTTATCATTCTAGTGTAAGAGGTATGTCGTTCGGGGCTTTGTATAGAGAGTGTCGTTCCCCGATTATGTGGGCAGAGGTTGGAGAGGGTTAGTTGATAGGACCTGAGTTAGTGCAAGAGACCATTGAGAAGATCTCGCAGATTAAGGATAGACTTAAGGCTACGCGTGATCGTCAGAAAAGTTATGCTGATAAGAGTATAAAGCCTCTAGAGTTTAGTGTAGGTAACTATGTCTTGCTCAAAGGGTCACCTTGGAAAGGTGTGGTACGCTTTGGGAAGAAGGGTAAATTAGAACCTAGGTTTGTTAGACCTTTTGAGATCATTGAGAAGGTAGGCCAAGTGGCCTATCGGTTAGATTTGCTTGAAGAGTTAATGTGTTCATGACACTTTCCACGTGTCGAAAAACCTTAAGAAGTTGTTTTTTGGCTGATCTAAACCCTGCAAGGTTTTTTGCCCTTGGATGAACTCCGAGTTAATAGTAAGTTGAATTTTGTGAAAGAGCCAAAGGAAATCTTAGAACGAGAGGTTAAGAAGTTGAAACGGAGTAGAATTGCCATCGTCCAGGTTTGATGGAATTCGAAATATGTGCCTGAATTCACGTGGGAACGTGAAGATCAATTGAAGCTTAAGTATCCACATCTGTTTAGTGTTGTCAGTAGTTGAATTTCAGGGGCGAAATTCTTTTAAGGGGGGTAGAATGTAACCCTTGGCCCTTTTGTGTTTAGAATATTCTAATTTAGTCCTCCGACTATTTAACGTATGTCAGTTTTATTAGAATATGTATTGTATTGACGGTGATAAATTTATGAGATTTGAGGTATTTTATGGTTTATGGTGTATAAAAATCCTTTTTAGAGGTTATTATTATGTTATGGATGTTTCGGGTGTTGACCCGTGAATTGTGAGAAATGCCAAAGACACGTCTGTTAATGTCCAAATGACTTTTGGGGAAGTATAAGGTGTAAATATATCGTGTAAATACTCTACGTTAATGGAAAATTATTTTTAAGGTGAATAAAAATGCTAATTAACTTTGGAAATATTTTTTGATCGCCTTTTATGAGTTTTAAGTGAACCCAACACGAAGAGAAAGACCTGAACCCCTCTTGGATTCCAAATCGGACGAGTAAGGTCCTAGGGGGCAAGATGCCTATTTTCTAGCAAAGGTGTTTTTTTACTTAGTACCATTATATTCCCATTACCATAACATTCTTTTCATTTATCCATTTCATTTCAAAAAAAATAAAACACACACTAGTGTATGTGTGTGTTGTTCGTCCGACCAAAAGCACACACAAACACATATGTTTTCAATCTTTGATAAAAAACATGGTGGTTTAGAGTATTTCAGGGGTGATTCTAGTGTTCGGGTATTCATTTAAACAACGTTCGGGTTATCCGGTTCGCGTCGAAATTTACTTTGAAGACCATTCTTGTAAGTCTTTCAAATTTAAATTTAACTTGTCCTTTTGTATTACTGTTAGTATAAAGTTACTGCTGCTAGTTGAAGTTAAGACTGCTCAAAGATGAAGAGTAAAAATATACTAAGTAGTTACTACTGTCAGTACAAAAGTTAGTACTGCTAGTATAGAAGTTACTACTGTTAGTATAACTTAATACTGCTTATGGTTCAGTTAATGCTGCTTAAAGACTACAACTGCTTGAAGAGTTTCTACTGTCAAAAGGTTAATGACAAGGAAAGAGATAAAGATTGATTGGAGAACAAGAATACTTACGAAGATAAGTATTAGTTATTTGTAAAGAAGATATGTATGACTTATTCGTTTAGAAGATTACGTTTGTTTATAGAAAAGATCATGATATCTTATGAATGTATTGTAAGCCATTTATGACTCCTTGGTGTATAAAAGGAGGTCGTAAGGTATATAGTTCTCTATCTAGAACACATACACATTCACATAGAATTCATAGTATTGATAGCTTCAAGGTTGTAAACCCTAACACTAGTAAAGAGTGTTCGTATTTATATCGAAGCTTATTGTTTTGGTTGTATTTTTCTGTGTGTTAAACTTATTTTACTGTTATTCTTCTTAGTGGTATAAACTAGATTCCGCATAGTTTATATCATACACACAAAGTTTCAATCTTAGTAGTTTTGGATTTATCCAAAGTTACTAAACCTTTACAAGCTAAAATGGTGAAAGGTCTATTCATTGGGACCAACATATTGTGCGCCGCACTTTCCTTTGAAGCCAAAGACTGCCACACTTTTTCCTAAAGTCTAAAGAATTGAAGTATAATAAATGCACCAACATTAACTCCTCAAAACCGCCGCACTTATTTGTAAGTGCGCCGCACTTCCAGCAAGATTTAAATAAAACCATTAAATGCTATCGCATTAACACCCAAAGTCCGCCGCACTTTTTCCTAAGTGCGCCGCACTTTTCACCCAAACTAGCCTATAAATTAAGGATGAATTTTCATCCTCAAAGCATCCCATATCATTCTAAAAACCATCTCCCTAATAGACATACTTCCATCCTCTCACCAAATATCTATAAAACACCAAAAAACACCTCTTCCTTTGAAGAAAAAGATCTAACGATCAAGAACGAAGACGGTTACCTACTTAGTTATTGAAATAATGGAAGTTTATGTAAAGTCTACTATTGTTATGAACTCCTTAGCTATGAGAGGCTAAATCTCTCATGACTACTCGATGAAGTTATGATAATAAATAAGTGTTTGGTATGATCGTGATCTCTTTAATCTTAAGTTTATGTTGCAAACCTGTTATATCTTATCTTATCTATTTTTGCTTATCAACTTAGATTATATAATCATATCGGTATAGGTCGAAAGACCCGTTATGATCTATGTGGTTTTAAGGATTTGTCTATGGTCTTTATCGTTTGTGTCAAGAAATCCACTTTTGTAAATTGATAAACAAAATAAGCTTTGATATGATAGTATTTGAGTGACACATTTGGTCTACTTAACTAAATATAAGTTTTGAGTTAACCAAGTTAGTTTGTGAAAACGTTTTCTGACGAGAAATCATTTTTATAAATTAATGTCCCGTCTTCGAGGTCTAATTATTTCCAACACTTATAAATTATTTTTCTTTTATCCGAGTAGTCATACTTATTATCATTGGTAAAGCAAAAGTTATTTTCAAAATTGTTAAAATCTATTTTCTTTCTGATTATTTGAACACACTCAAATCCCTGTGGAATGACCTGGTCTTACATAAAAAGATTATACTACATACGTGGGTTATACTTTTACCCGTGTTTTTCCATATAATTATCAGGTATTTTCAGTCTTATAAATTTAAAGCTTTTGAAACATATCACTCCCCCTAGCTAAATGAAGATCAATGAAGAGTCTCATTGCTAAATTGGTAGTCGCCGCGTCTGCCTATTATATTTGGCAAGAACGTAACTGGCATTTATTTAGAAATAATAGACGAACTTCTACACAGGTTATAGAGTGCATTATGTTCGCTATCCGGCTCAAGCTTCTTTCGTGTAAAGTGAAGAAATCCAAGGGTGGTTTGTTGATGGCTCAGCTTTGGGACTTACCTGAAGCTATTTTCATTTAGTTATGTTTTGGTTTGGTTGTTGCTTGTGTATCATTAGGTGGCTTTTCCCTATTGGTGTCATTGGGTATGTGATTTGTTAGGAGAAGTCATATGGCATGTCATATGATTTAGTGGTTGTTCAAGCTTGTCTTGAGGTTAATGTGATACTCAGTCACATTCCATTATACTTGTTGGCTTTGTTGGGTGATAATATATTTTACCGAGGTGAGTACCTTTTACCCAAAAAAAAACAACCCAAAAAGCCTCCTCCCAAAAGAGCTAGGAATGTAGGAAAGTCAAAGAGTACACAATTGTCCACCTCATCCTCAACCGAATCACCACCTTCGGATAATGGAGACTTGCCTAGTACTAAGCGTTCCCTTAGGTCTTATAAGAGGGCTCTTAAATATGATCGAAACATGTCCAAGGAACAAAGGGAGACAAAAGGGATGTTCAAAAACTTGGGTAGAGCATTGCACAACTTTACAAGCATGTTGAAGAAAGGATGTCATTGAAGGAAGAATTGTTTGTGAAAACAATTTAAATGTTTAATTATTGTGTCTTTGGATTATTAACTTGTCTGCTTAAATCTGCATGCTTGAACTAGATGTTGAAACTACACACTTATTTATCGTGTTATATCGTATGGATATTTTAGCATAATAATATTTGCATGATAGTTTGTTTTGAGTTTTGGGTACAAAATGCAGTTATGGTCATTTTTGTTAAAGCCTGCGACTAACGGATCCACCATATGGAGATCCGTACGTTGTTTTGGTGGATCCGTGACTCACCTGGCCAGGCGCCAAAATTCGAATTTTCTTGATTTTTAACTTTTTCTACTTTATCTTATAACCATGCTATATGATACTATGTGTGATTTTAAACCTTAGGATATAACATGATCTCCATATAATCCAAGAACCATTATATAATCCACTTCACCACTTTCACCTTATAATCATCACCCTCAAACACTAGTTTCTTCACATCTTCTCTACATTTCTCATATACAACCTTACGAGCTTATCACCATGACTAGTTCATCAAAAAAAAAATCACCAAACTTCAAAAGAAAAACCGCAAGAATGAGTGTCAAGTATCTAACCTATGTCAATCTCACATCCTCAAGTAAGGAGCAAACAAATGAAAAAACTCCTTCACCACCTCCTAGAAAGAAATCCCTCTCACCACCACAAGCTCTATCAAAATCCATTTCTAGCAAAAGCACACACTACACCTCATCATCATCACCAAGTGAGTCTCCGACACCAACTTACGTTACACCTCCACCTAAACTTTCTTTTGTCATTATGATAAAACAAAAAGCTCAAGAATTTCCTCCATTACAAATTTCACCAAATAACCCCTATGTGTCAATGATGGACAATTAGCCACCGAACCCCTCTAATCCATCTCCACCACTACGTATCTGACGACCACCTCCCGGTTTTCCAAATCCACCACCTGGATTTGAACCACTACCATCAACCCAACCGTTGTTTGTTAACATTAACAACAATACACCTCATATCTACAACAATGAACCTACACTTGAAAACATTCACCATCCACCACCAAATCTTAGAAATAAAGATTTTCCCAATCCTCCAAACATCTTGAATTTTGTTCATCCAAATGACATGCCTCACCTCCACAACATGTTTTACCAATGTTGTAGCACCACAAGGCCTGATGTCAAAATGCTCCAAAACCGTGTCAACTATATGTTTTTATACATTCGACACCACCTCGGCTCTTCATCAAACTCACCTTACTTTCCGCATTAGCCGCATGGAAATCTCACCTCACCCCTCGGATTATATGGAAAAATGATATTTATTCCAAGATTTAGGATTTTTAATTGTGCTCTTTTCTTCTCTAGTTTAGGTTTCTTGTCTTATAGGCTTTAATGCCAAATTTTATGTTTTATTCCTTATAATGGATTTAACATTATTTTCTTTTGTTGTGTTGTTGATGGATGTTTATTGCGTAAAATGTATATGTATGCATATGTGGTTGTCATATCTATATTTGTGCTTGTCTACTAACATTGTTTTGTAGCACGCATCCATAGCTCGATTTCTTGGTGCCCTAAGCGAGGGGGAGTATACACCAAAGGGGAGCACTTGCAATTTAGTTGTTATTTTTTACTTTGCATTCGTAACCAAGTCACTTAGCATCGTCGTAACAAGACTTGCAAGAACCGCCTCTACAACACTTTTTGCTTCGACAAAAAGGGGAAGAAAACAATGTAAATTCATCTACTAAATACTTATTTAGTAACTATTAGATAAGCATGAGTTTATATTTTGTTATCATCAAAAAGAGAGAGATTGTTAAAACAAATATTCATGCAAAAACGATATTTATATTTAATGATCTTCATGTTTTGTTAATAACAAATATAATGTCATACTACGTAAAAGTTTACATAAACAAGTTATCTTGTCCAAAGTTTACTTGACGACGACAAATCACTTAAGGTATGAATATGGCATTATTAAACATAGTTAATGATCAAAGAAAAATATTATCATTTGCATAAATCTTTTCTAATCAAATGATTTTTATAAGCTAGTTATATTAATCATGTAAGACAAAATAAGATTAACCATAAGTGAAAACAATCTTTCTAAATCTTCTCAAATCTAGAAAATCTTTCCTTGTTAGTGATAAAAAATATTTTTTTGTAAAAGAATCTAATAAACTAGTTTTATTAAGTACAAAACAATATTCTGTATAGATTTTGGGTTAATCCTAAAATGACAAATGTTGTCCCAGGTCCCCCAACGGATCCACCTAATACACTAGACGGATCCGGCTACGGTGGATCCGTAGGTCGCAGCTCATAGTTGTATGGGACAGCATTTGAATTTCAAAGGCTTGCCTATAAATATCAACCTTAAGCTTTCATTTTAAATAACTCTTGACAAATATTTTTCACACACTTCTTTTTTTATAGTCTTTGATCAGTGTTAATAGTTTAGTTGTGTCATCATGTTTGTGATAATCATTCATCTTGTATATCTTGTGTTGTGTGTTGTGTGTATCATATGTGTATGATAGGTTAGTATTTAGGCCACAAAATACATAGTGTGTTAGATTGGTTCTATCTCAAAGTAGAACTCGGTATTTAGCTTAGTACTGAAAAAAGTGTAAGCGACATTTACGGTTTTCTCCGCCTAAAGGGAGCTTAATGACATAGTAAAGATAACTCTCAAGTTGGGTACTTGGGGAGTGGAGTAGGGCGAAAAGGAGCTTCGTAGCCGAACCACTATAAATCATTGTGTCACCGGTTTGATCTTTCTTATCTTTACTTGTTCATATTTCGCAGATTACTTATTTACTTATTGCATCGCTATGATATACACTTGTGTATATCTCTAGAGTTCACATAAGTCGACGATCTAAGTTTTAATATAAAACGGTAAAACTATTTAACCCTTCCCCCTTCTAGTTTCTATAATTCACAGTGTTACTAAAGCACAAATAGAGCTTTACTCTACAACAGAAGACATAACATACTTTATTTTTTGAAGAGTGCCATTCTTCTAGCATTTTTCACAGCAAAATTGTTGATCAACGTTTCATGGTCAACACTTTTTAATATATCATTCTCAATAGCTACCAAAGCCAATCCATTATTTCTCCCTTGTGAAATTGTATACCTAAAGCGAGACTTCAACAATTTTAATTTTGAAAACTTCTTTAATGACGAAGATAGTCAATAATACTCTATATGCGATTATTGCATCAGTCAGAGTGCTTATAAATTCAGTTACCCCATACTATCATTAGGTAAGAAATTCTTTAACAACCTTGACTATACGTATAGCTCATTTACGTCACTATAAGATTTATCGTTATTCTTCAATGCAACTTCAAGATTGCTACAACAAGTCTAAACGGATTCAATGAAACTAACATTAAGTTTTGGGCCGGCATGACCTCATGAGAAATATAAATGTGATGTAGTGTAATAAACGGGATAACAAATTGAATCTGTTGATTCAAACGAATACTAGAATCAATCTTATAATTATCGTTGATTCGAAAGGAATACCGATAGTTAGGCAAAATTCTTGACAAAACTGCCAAAAATAAACTTTTCATATATTTTGGAACTGAATAGCCAGATGCATAGTACAATAGTTAAATAGGAAAATGAAACTGAAACGGGCCTTAAAAGACAAACGGGCCGAGAGTTATGCCAAAAACAAAAGTTCAAAATTCTCAAAAAAACACGAAAATGTAAATAACTCCTAAAATATCATGATTCAAGGCCTGAAACGGATTATCTGAGCCCAAGTTATGACCTTTTGAATAAAGGGCCTTTCTTCACACGATCTTGGGCCTCCAGAAATAAAATGGCCCATTCCTCAATACTTGGGCCTGCATCATGCACCCTACATCACACAGGAGTTTGCACTGTCAAGTGTCAAATTTGCAACAAGATAGGTCATCAAACTAGGAACTACAAAACCAAAGGACCCTTGAATTTCTAGATTAGATCCTAGTTATAGCTATGTTAGGACCAAACCACAGGGTGTGTGGTATAAATAAAAACACTTGTCAAATATTGACTATGTAAAGTATAAATGCAAGTTGTTCACGATATAATACAATTCTGTTTTATACCTCACTATTTCATAGTATCGTTATCTAGGGTCGCCTTCTGACTTTGTAAAACCTACCTTTCAAAATTAATCTTATTTCAACATCATCATTAGTATGGATTAATTATCCAAGTATCATGTCAACATAATCTGCGACAAGAAAGTCATCCACATTCCTATCAACGGTAAAACTTTGATCACTCAAAGTGACCAAAACAAAACCCGACTAAATCTTATATCCTGTATAAAAACCGAAAGGTATATATCCAGGATATCCGTTTTTCTTCTTATCCTTCAGAATATATATCAATCACCGGGAGTTGAATAAACTTACCTATCACCCAGAATCAATGACTTATTCGATCAACTTCAAGGTTCAAGCGTTTACTCAAAAATCGACTTAAGATCAGACTATCATAAATTGAGAGTAAGGAATGAAGATATTCCTAAGACTGCTTTCAGAACGAGATACGGACACTATAAAATTCAAGTAATTTGGTTTAATTAACACGCCTACCATATTCATGGATCTCATGAATCAGGTGTGTAAACCATACTTAGACAAATTCATAATAGTGTTCATCAATGATATTCTTATCTACTCTTATAACAAAGAAGAACACGCAGAACATCTAAGAATAATTTTGAAATTAATCAAAAGGGAGGAATTGTAAACCGAATTCTGCAAATGTGATTTGTGGATCGGTATCGTGTGATTTAATGTCTCATTATCCTTTTCATAGTTTTATCTTCTACCTAATACCGTTTTGATATCATGTTTTATGCTTAAATAGGATGATTTATAATCATCTTATTGAAATGAATTAGGACGCTTCTTCATTTGAATAAGGAAATTATAAACCTTCGAACTATGAATTTATAAATTCTCAATTACAAGGATTGAGACGCCTCTGTTTGTAAATGACAAATTATAAATGAGTGGGAAGTATGGCATTCGTACAAATAAGTTTCTTTCAAATCCGTTTGTACAAATAAATTCCTTATTATCATTATTACCTTCATACGTTAAGTATCTAGTCATCATCTGTTCATTTCCAAAATTTATAATCACTCTGGCATTTAGCTAAATCTCGGGACCAGAAATAATTCAAGAAACTACTAAAAAGATCATACAAATTTGTCATTGACAAAGAAGTTACGCCAATGTGAGGCGAAAGCCTTTAGAACTTCAAGTTGGCAATCGTGTTATGTGGAAAGCATCACCTCGCAAAGATATCTTTCGATTCGGAAAATGAGGAAAGCTTAATCCCTGATACATTAGACCATTCAAAATTCTTGAACGAATTGACCCAGTGGCGTACAAACTAGAGCTTCCTTAAAAGCTTAGTAGTATCCACATTTCTAATCTCAAGAAATGCTTATCCGATGAATCTTTCATCATTCCAATAAAATAACTTTAACTCGACGACAAACTCAACTTTGTTGAAGGACGAGTGGAAATTATGGATCGTGAAATCAAGCAACTTAAGCGACGTCGTATTCCTATAATCAAAGTGCGATGAAACTCTAAAAGTGCGACCATAGTTTACATGGGAACGCGAAGATAAAATTTGTGCTAAATATCCTCATTTGTTTTCAATCATCTCTTCGAAATTCAATTAAATCTTGGGATGAGATTTTTGTAAGGATGGGGGACTATAACAACCTGTAATTTTCATAAATGTGAATATCCATCTATTAAGTTATATGATGTACAATCTATTAGTTATATATGAACTCAGCTTTTTCAGGGAAATTTTTCGCTTTATTACATTACTTACTTTGCCAATATCTCGATGTACAACATTTCTTGCATAACTAAAGTTAACGGGCTCAGGCAACCTACATATGGCAATCCTATCTTCATATATGTCAAGCAATCATCATAATATATCAAGTCAATATCATAATATCATTTTTACAAAGTACATTACTCATATAAGGTACCATTTGCAACATTATATCAAAACAGGCTTTAAACCGTTATCGTATGCCTCTAAACCCTAAATTCATGAAAGATTAACATCTAAAGTGAATGCACAAGCTACTAAAGCATATGTACAAGCAATATAACATCTCATTTGAAATATAAAATCTCTTCAAGTCAAAGTACAAGTCTCTAAAAGCTCAATGTACAAGTCATTAAGCATGATCTCCAAAATAGCCGTTTTACCTCCGTTTTCATTCTAATTTCTTCACCATCACTTTTGTACAAGCTACTACACTCAATATACAATGTGTAAACCATAATTATTCTATTCATAAGCTTTCATACATCTTTTTACACTCAAAACCCTAATTCAAAACCCTAAACCCTAAAACCGAGCTAGTTTCTAAACTATGACCCGTTTCTTCATTTTTATCCATTGTAAACCCAAACCAACTCTCAAATAAGTTATAATAACATAAATTACAACATTATCAATCACATTCCATCATTATTTCACCATATTAACAACAATGTACAAGAAATAAATCTAGAAAACCCTAATTGTGCCCTAATTGGAACTTTTGACCCGTTTACTCATTTTCTACCCATTTTAACCCAAACCACCTATCAAATTTTGATTATAATCCTTAATATAAGTCTTAGGATCAGTAACCTATCATTCTTAATCAAATGTATACGAAATTCAAGCTTGAAAACCCTAATTGAGCCCTAATGAACCCGTAACCTAGTTTCTTTCATTTTGACCCATTTTAACTAATCTTTTTGCAAACAAGCACCTCCATGACAAGCACCACACTATCCTAAGCTGCTTACAAGCACCTCTCCTAAATATCTAATCCATTTCTTGGTATAAAAATGAGCCACATCACCTCTTTTCTTCTTTCTTTAGCCGCGGCTTCACATGGGGTAACCAACACATCAAAGCTACTTTCTAGCTTATACAACACATCCTCTAGCCTCTCCTCATCACCCTCTAGACCTCCTACATGTCCTAACCTGATCACATAATGTTCCTTAGCCTCCAAGTCCATTTCGTGTATAAATAGGAGCCAAAACCTCTCATTTTTCTTCATCCCCCACTTCCTCCTCTATAACCCTTACATAGAAGCAATACTTTGCTCTAATAGATCCTAAGAGGTCTTAAGAAGGCTCAAGTTTAGAAAGGAAGCAAAAGAAACCAAGAAACGAAGCCCCGAAGTCGTTATTCTAGGCGTACGAAGCTAAAAGTCCCGATTCCGACCCGTTTCTAAGCTATAAGCTCAAGACCAGGTTCTCTAAGCTTATATTCTGTATTCATACCTTTATAATGTTCATATGATCATGCTAAAATCATAATATAAAGCTTTGAACTCAAAAACCTATGTGTTATACCTTTTTGATCCAAAACCGTACACCCGAAACCCTAATTTCATGTTTTTGCTTAATCTATAAGCTAAGCTTGTAAACTATTGTTATAATCTATCCCAATAAGCTTAACTAACATTAAAATAAGTGCTTTGATAAGTCATGAAAGAATTTGAGCTTAAAACCCGCGCGTTTCCAGATATTAAATAAAATGCTTAAAACTGCTTATGTTATAACTATTATATCATTCATCATCGATGTGCTTTCAAAAATCATGTCCCGGATTCATATCATACCACAATACTAGGGAGCTTCATATTAAGGAGTTTCATCTTGGTATTACGTTCTGATTGAGTTGTTGGGTTTACGATTTAAAGTGCCCTAGCTCCTCAAACGTTTACTAAATGACTTCTGAATTATGATGGCCCAAACGGTGTTATGATAATTTTTATATTAAAACCGACATCAATCAAACTAAGACTTGACATATATTACCCCAGGTTGCCCGTGACGAAGCCGTTACTTTCATTTCATATACATTTGCTATCAATTTCCCTATAACCGTTCAGGTGAGATTCATAACCTCGCCTTTACTTATTTACATGTTTTATAAACCCGCGAGGGGGATACATGCTTGTTACAAACTCTTTTACATACTCGTTTATCTTATAACAATGTGATTACTTTTCAAAGACTTAGTGAGTTCATAGCCTCGCATTTCAATCTTTTTATAAACCCGCGAGGGGGATACATGCTATAAACATGAATGCAATTATTTCTGTATGCTATTTCAATTTACTATTGCCTAAGTAACTGCTTTGCCTTTAAGTCCCCATAATCATGAACCGTTAATTACTCTCCGTAGTAAGCGCGAATGATGTGAATAGATCTATTTGGGCTGGACTCCCTGTTGGTGTACCCAGTTATGTGTAACCAATTGCACATCATTAGAAATCACGCGGATGTTTTGGCAAAGGCATCCGCACAGGCTATAACATATCACCATACCCTAAGGCATCGGATTCAGTGATTAATGGCGATAAGCAATATGTTTTTTCAATACCGGGTGTATATCAACGTAACCCGAAATATCGCATTTGCATTCAAATTATATTACTTAAACCTATGGATTTCACTCAACCTTTGTGTTGACTTTTAGCATTGTTTTATGCTCAGGTAAAAAAAAAAAAAACCCTTAAAAAAAAATTTTGGCACGGAGTGGCGAGGACTTGAAGATAGAAAAACCGTTATCACTCAAATGTTGTATTTTAGATGTTGGGACCTCTCTTTTGTAAAAACTCTGATGAAATAAATGAATGATAACTTATTTTCATAAACGACTCTTTTTGATTCGTTTTCTATGATTATGATTGTTGTACCTTGAAGTAATACCCCAGATTAGCTTCCGCTGCTATATGTAAAAATGAGGGTGTTACAGATTTGGTATCAAGAGCCTACGTTATAGAGAACAAGGTTGAAACCTTAACTATAACTACTTTTCTTTTTCCATCCAAGAAAGTCCTCCGTGCCGCTATATCTTCTGGAATGGTATGTAAAGATACATAACTATTATACTATTATATAAATAACTTATATTATACTGGATTGTTACAGTCATGTCTTCGTCCCCTCATTCTACTATCACTTCATCTGAGTTCGATATGGAAAATGCTTTTTCCACTATGAATATTCATAAATATACTTCAGCTTTGTCAGCTACATCGGGAAGCACTTCTTTTAACTCTTTAGAAGATTCTAGGGATGGTATAATCCCGCCAACATTCTCACTTTTCTATAATAATCAGTATTTGAAGAACGTACAAGCATTTTATGCTAAAGAATCACCTATTCCACCACCAGGTCCTATTACTCCACCAACTATTTTAACTCCATCTCTGATATTACCACCTTTACTACTGTTTAATCCTTGATATTTCTGGTTCCTAAAGAATTATTACCACCTAAGAAGTAAATTCATCCCCCATCTTCTTCTTTAACTATGTTATTTAATTCATCTCGGAAGCAAGCCTGTATCCTAGCATCACCATCAGTCTCAACTTATACTCCTATCTCACCTTAGATATATGAATTAGGGAAAACCTCTATTAAGATGCATGCAGAACACCATGAGAAACAAACTGAAAGCATTCTGAATTACTTAGAAGAACTCTCTTTTCATTGTATTGAGAAAATGAAAGAAAGATTTGTTAATGATTGGATAATCATGCCAAGGAATTTTGATAAAGTGAAAACCAAACTTAAGGAAGCCCGCTACAGAAGAAGCATATGGGACCGAGAGACAAGATTTCTTTTGTTCGCTTTAGGATTTCTATTTTAGAAATAACCCTTGGGGATATCCAAGATCGCCATCAACTATATATGAAGAATCTTATGGAACACACTTCATAAACTTTAAGACTACTAGATCAAAACCTTATCTTTATCGTTTTTATCTAAGGACACGTAGTATAAGTAGCAACACCTGTCAGATCTTAGGTTATGTAAGATAAGTTATCTATAAATAAAGTTGAAATTCCATTTTACCTTACCGTTTCAATATCATATATGTAATTTCTTGTTATCTCCGTCTTCATCATCGATTAACTAGGCCACCACTTGATTATCCCTTCAATGAGTTTATCTATGCAGAGTTAGATAACTCATTATAAATCATACTACGACCACTGGAAAGTGAACTAATCCCGAGGAATCTAATAAGTCAAATGCTTGTTTGAACGTTCATATCTGAAGATCTTAAATTCCAAAACTTCCTGTTATATCCTACAATGTAATATCAAGGAATATGTATTTCTTGTTAGAACTCACACAATGATATTCAATATCACTAAGTATGAAAATTTTAATTTTTATACAATGACTTGCGATATGACTATCATTATATGGATTCTTATTACGTGTTATCTTATGTTGATAGAATGCCTCCCAAAAGGATGTCAACATCTGAAGCACCAGTCCTGACTCATGCTACCATCGAGAAACTAGTTGCTCATAGCGTTGCCACAGTTCTGGAAGCACAAGCTGCAATAATGGCAAGTACAAACAATCCCAACTCTAAACCAAGAAAAACTCCTGTAGCAAGGAAATGCGCTTACAAGAAGTTTACAAGTTACCAACTTTTCTACTTCAATGGTACGGACGGAGCTGTTGGTCTCATTCGCTGGTTTAAACGGACTGAATCGATATTTTCTCGTAGCAAATGTGCCGAGAAGAACAAAGTGAGATTTGCTGTTAGTACCCTCACTAAGGAAGCTTTGTTCTGGTGGAATTCATTTACCCAGTCTATTGGAATAGAAGAAGCCTATAAGATCACCTGGTCTGAATTTAAAAGACTCTTGATAGAAAAGTATTGTCCTCAAACCGAGATTAGGAAAATGGAAGAAGCCATTACCATGACCCAGAAGTTAATAAAGCATGTAATGAAACACAATTCTGTACAAGAAACCAATAACCATAAACGAAAGTTTGATGATAAAAGAAACACCACCGACAACAACAACAACAACTACCCCAATGACCGCAACAACAATAACCACTCCAACAATCGCAACAACAACAACTATCAAAATAACCACAACAATCACAACCACCACCAGCAGAATAGAAGACAAGAAACTATTAGTACTTATCCTGCCAAAGGATACCATGGATACCTTCCCTTATGTACAAGATGCACCCTGCATCACACAGGAGTTTGCACTGTCAAGTGTCAGATTTGCAACAAGATAGGTCATCAAACTAGGAACTGCAGAACCAAAGGACCCTCGAATTACTAGATTAGATCCTAGTTATAGCTATGTTAGAACCTAACCACAGGGTGTGTGGTATAAATAAAAACACTTGTCAAATCTTGACTATGTAAAGTATAAAGGCAAGTTGTTCACGATATAATACAATTCTGTTTTATACCTCACTATTTCATAGTACCGTTATCTAGGGTCGCCTTCTGACTTTGTAAAACCTACCTTTCAAAATTAATCTTATTTCAGCATCATCATTGGTATGGATTAATTATCCAAGTATCATGCCAACATTTTCTGCGACAAGAAAGTCATCCACATTCCTATCAACGGTAAAACTTTGATCACTCGAAGTGACCAAAACAAAACCCGACTAAATCTTATATCCTGTATAAAAACCGAAAGGTATATATCCAGGATATCCGTTTTTCTTCTTATCCTTCAGAATATATATCAATCACCGGGAGTTGAATAAACTTACCTATCACCCAGAATCAATGACTTATTCGATCAACTTCAAGGTTCAAGCGTTTACTCAAAAATCGACTTAAGATCAGACTATCATAAATTGAGAGTAAGGAATGAAGATATTCCTAAGACTGCTTTCAGAACGAGATACGGACACTATAAAATTCAAGTAATTTGGTTTAATTAACACGCCTACCATATTCATGGATCTCATGAATCAGGTGTGTAAACCATACTTAGACAAATTCATAATAGTGTTCATCAATGATATTCTTATCTACTCTTATAACAAAGAAGAACACGCAGAACATCTGAGAATAATTTTGAAATTACTCAGAAGGGAGGAATTGTATGCCGAATTCTCCAAATGTGATTTCTGGATCGGTATCGTGTGATTTAATGTCTCATTATCCTTCTCATAGTTTTATCTTCTACCTAATACCGTTTTGATATCATGTTTTATGCTTAAATAGGATGATTTATAATCATCTTATTGAAATGAATTAGGACGCTTCTTCATTTGAATAAGGAAATTATAAACCTCCGAACTATGAATTTATAAATTCTCAATTACAAGGATTGGGACGCCTCTGTTTGTAAATGACAAATTATAAATGAGTGGGCTTAAGTATGGCATTCGTACAAACAAGTTTCTTTCAAATCCGTTTGTACAAATAAATTCCTTATTATCATTATTACCTTCATACGGTTAAGTATCTAGTCATCATCTGTTCATTTCCAAAATTTATATCCAACATGATTTGCAACTCTCTTACAATTCATAATCATTTCTTGACATCACTCCGGCATTCAGCTAAATCTCGGGACCAGAAATAATTCAAGAAACTACTGAAAAGATCGTGCAAATTCGTCAACACTTGCAAGCTGCATCGACAAAGAAGTTACGCCAATGTGAGGCGAAAGCCTTTAGAACTTCAAGTTGGCAATCGTGTTATGTTGAAAGCATCACCTCGCAAAGATATCTTTCGATTCGGAAAACGAGGAAAGCTTAATCCCCGATACATTGGACCATTCAAAATTCTTGAACGAATTGACCCAGTGGCGTACAAACTAGAGCTTCCTAAAAAGCTTAGTAGTATCCACATTTCTAATCTCAAGAAATGCTTATCCGATGAATCTTTCATCATTCCAATAAAAGAACTTTAACTCGACGACAAACTCAACTTTGTAGAAGGACCAGTGGAAATTATGGATCGTGAAATCAAGCAACTTAAGCGAAGTCGTATTCCTATAATCAAAGTGCGATGAAACTCTAAAAGTGCGACCAGAGTTTACATGGGAACGCGAAGATAAAATTCGTGCTAAATATCCTCATCTGTTTTCAATCATCTCTTCGAAATTCAATTAAATCTCGGGACGAGATTTCTGTAAGGATGGGGGACTATAACAACCCGTAATTTTCATAAATGTAAATATCCATCTATTAAGTTAGATGATGTACAATCTATCAATTATATATGAACTCACCTTTTTCAGGGAAATTTTTCGCTTTATTACATTACTTACTTTGCCAATATCTCGATGTACAACATTTCTTGCATAACTAAAGTTAACGGGCTCAGGCAACCTACATATGGCAATCCTATCTTCATATATGTCAAGCAATCATCATAATATATCAAGTCAATATCATAATATCATTTTTACAAAGTACATTATTCCTATAATGTACCATTCGCAACGTTATATCAAAACGGGCTTTAAACCGTTATCGTATGCCTTTAAACCCTAATTCCATGAAGGTGTGGCTTTGTTGGGGCGATACGGGGGGGGAGCGGAGTGAAGCGTGCGTGGGGAACGGTTGTCGTGGCGGGTTGACGCGGTACGGGTTGGGCGGGAAGAGTGGGGAGAGGAGCGGTCGTGGTTAGGCCGAGGCGGAGCAAGAATCAGTCGGGGGGGGCGGGGGCGAGCGGAAACGTATTACGTAGTGCTGATGGGGTGGCGTGTCTCCGTGTATGGAGGAGGAGTGTGAGACGGCAAGGGGGCTGGGCGACGGCCGGGTGTTGCCCGGTGGCCTTCGTGAGGGCCCGGGCTAAATACGTAGGGTGGTGGACCGCTCGGAACGTCGGCGATTTGCCTGCCGGGTGCTAGGAAGACCCTGGTGTGTAAGACGGGGGGGGACGGCGGGCGGGGGTTTGGGGGAGGTAGGTGTGGGGGTGTGAGTGGGGAGAGGTCGGGCTGGGGTAGGAGCGTGATGGCAGAAGCGGTAGGGACAGATCTGGGGGTTGGCAGGGTGGGGGTAGGGGTGTTGAGGGAGCGAGAAGGTGGGGAGGGGGGACGGGCAGAGGGGGTGGCGGGAATGGGGGCAGGCGGAGAGAGGGGCGGGGGGGCGGACGGGGGGGGGGGGGGAGGAAGCGCGGACGGATGGAAGTGGGTGGAGGGTTGGGCTGTGGGGAGGGAAACGGGAGGGAGTAGGGACGGGGGTGAGGATGTGGGGGGGGGGGGGGGAGAGGAGGGGAAAAGGGGGTGGGGGGGAAGCGAGGGGTGGAAGGGAGGTGGCGGGGGGGGGGTTAGAAAGGAGGGAGGGGGAGGGGGGAATTGTGGGGGGGGGGGGGCAGGAGGGGGGAGCGAAGGGGGGGCGGCAGATGGTTAGGGAGACGCGGGGCGGGAAGGGAGTGAACGGGTGGATATGGCGCCGTGAGGACGGTGAGCGGCAAGGCGGTGATACGGGGAGGAGTCCGGGCTGCAGGAAGCCGGGCGTGGTGCGAGGAGGGATGTGGGGGTCGAGGGGGGGGAGAGGGGGAGGATTAGGTTGAGGTGGGAGTGGGAGGGGTGAGGGACGTGGGCGGGAGGGGGATGGGCGAGGGGGCACCGGTCCTCGGGAGTTAGTTGGAGACACGGGAATGCTTGTGCGGGTGTGGCCGGGCCTGAGGGTCCTGGAATGGTCGTGGCCGTTCCGGGTGGCTTTTGACGAGTTCGTCTGCGGTAGCCGACGGCCACGGCGATCCGGGGGTCTGACGGATCTGTCTGTCGGGGGGGCGATGAGTGGGGGGGCCGGAGGGGACGGTGGAGCGCGTGTCGGGAGGCAGGGATGGGGGGGGAGGGATGGCGGCCGGAAAAGGGTGCGCCGGGGGCGGGGTCTGGAACGGAGGGGGGGGAAGGTTGTGTGGCATGCAGCGAGCCGGGTGTGAGCCCGGGGGAGTGTGGGCGGGGGGCGTCCGAGGTGATGGTCAAGTTGGGCCGGGGGACCGCTGTAGGCCCGAGCTCTGTAGACTGGAGGTAGGGCGGTTGGCGTTTTGTCTTTTGTATGCCGAGGTGTGCAGGTGAGGTTGTGGTGTTGCCTGCCGTTGATGAGAGCTGGCCTTTGAAGGGTTTGTCGTGCGGACGAAGAATGCGGTGGCGCTTTCATCTGTACCTCGTATCCCGTAAGTCTGTGCTACTGATTTGTGATGTGGTGTGATTGGGGGTTGCCAGTTTCGGGGGGGGGTGTGGGGATAGTTTTCCCTTAGGGAGGGTAACAACCGCGTGCTCTCCGCTCGTGGAGCGGGAGGGTGGGCTGTCGGCCTGCCTTAGCGGGTGTTGATGAGCATGTTGTTTCGTCGACCAACAACGTTTCCGACGCACCTTTGGGAGATCTATTCTATATTATTTAGACGTGCTGGGTGGGCCATTGCGGGTGCGGCTGTGGCGGGGTGCCGGTTACGGCAGCTACTTGATTCCCGGGTGGGGGGTGCGTGTGGGTTTTCATATGTTGTGTGTGTGGTAGGGGTGTGTGTAGGCTGGTTTGCTGATAGGGGGCTGTTGCGCGGTTGGTTAGCTTCTGTTGTTTCTTTACTGGTGTTGTCGCGTTGATTATCTTGGGATGCTGTTGTCCGGGGGGGATCGCTAATAAGATCAATCACCATTTTAAGTATTTGTTGACAAATAATTTGGTCAGACCTATCACATGCATACGTTAGATAAGGTTGTATACACGTTCCCAAGTCATGCCATCTTGTTTATAGGAAAAGTTTATGTATAACTTTCGTGAAATTTGTTTGTAAAGGTTATTGTTTGCGTTGGTGTTCACATTTACTTATAAACGAACACGTTTGATACCCTAGCTCATTTTTAAGTCATATTTCACATGTTTTAACATATTCATCACCACACAAGTCCTATACAAGCATTTATATGTACGTTGTCACGCATGGGTTCACGCTAGTGCATCATTTACGTGACACAATGTCTAGCAACAAAGAAACAATTAAAATACGAATTATATAAGTTTAAACGTGACTTATAAAAGTCCTAGTGACTTGGTTCGAGTGTATGCGAGTAATATGGCAACCCAAATGTGTTCTACATGATTAACCACCAAACCCTAAGCTTCAAAGCTTTGTAAACACCCAAGACTTGGCTTGTGTACCTCCTTATAACTCGTATGATGACCCTAGTATGTATTGTAGGTTCAAAGGAAAATATGAAGGTGTTTGTTTGCGTTTTATAACCCGAACAAGAGAAGACACAAAGATGGTTTGGATTAGAGAGAGTGTTTAGTTGTTTGTGAGTTGTAAGAGTGTTAAATGGTAAGTGTGGATGAGTATTTATAGGCAAGTAACTAGTTACAATTCCTAGTTCTTCAAACAAACCAAAACCGGCCCTAGGTTAGTGGTTTTTGAGGTGTCTAGTTACTCTCTAATAGTTTTGCTAATACAACCTAGGTACATCTCTTAATTACTCAATATTTGTACAAGATTTGCCAAGATTTAGCAAAATCTTAAGGTTTGTGTACATACATGCATGTTGCCGCGGCATCCAAGAGAAAAGAGAGCAAAAATGGTCTTTATCCAATGGGTATTAGCTTACTAGGAAACATTAAGTACAAACCTTAATTAAAACTTAGATGTACATGTACTTAGCAAGATTTTTAAGGATTTCTAGTTGGTTTAGTTTCCAATATTCGGCCTTAGTGGGGTATTAACACAAGATTTGATTAAATTTTATGTTTAAGGTTTAAAAGTGGGTATTGGCTTGAGTCTAGGTAAGTCTAGGTATTTCTGGGGTGTGTCTAAATGTATTTTATTGCGAAACGTAAGCCTTTTACGTGACCAATAAAAAATAAAATACGCAAGGTTAATAATTATCTTCTTAATAATTATATAACACTTGTTTGACGTAAACCTTAATTTATTTGGTGACCGTTTACGTTAAATGATTATTTCTAGTCTACGCGATTTAGCTTAAAAGTTAATTTAAACGTAAACGCGTATCGGACCAAAATAAATAGTGTTGAATAATAGGAGTCGCAAAATGACCTGAAATTGAGAAATGTTACCGTCTCCAGCCGTTAAAAGAGCTTTGTCCTCAAATCTTAAGACCTTGTAGTGGATGACGAAGCCCAGTTTGTGAAAAGTTGGGGGTATCTCTGCTTGAACGAATCTTTATGTTCCCAGGTGAACTCAGGACCTCTCCTAGAGTTCTAGCAAACCTTAACCAATGGTATCCGGCTTCGCTTCAATCGTTTGATCTCCCATTCCATGATTTCAACGGGCTCTTCCACAAACTGGAGTTTATCGTAGACGTGAATTCCTTCTAACGGTATGACTAATGGTTCGTCAGCGTAACATTTCTTCAGATTAGACACATGGAAAGTATGATGAACTTTGCTTAACTCTTGAGGAAGTTCCAGCCTGTAGGCAACTTCCCCCACTTTGGCTAACACCTTGAAAGGTCCGACATATCTCGGGTTTAACTTACCCCGCTTACCAAA
>BQNB010035918.1:16157-50506 GCA_026074375.1 Tanacetum coccineum | reverse complement strand
TAATTTTATTATAAACCTTTTTCAATAAATAATAAATAATATCACTAAATACATTACCTCTTTTGATGTTTATGTTTGGTTCTTACGCCATGTCGGTGAAGTTTAGTTTTATGTACAAGCTTATGGTAATTTGAACATTTCATGACTGCGCGTATGAGTGACTTTCGTTTACTATTTACTTTACTAAATTGAGCGAGTGTGAAAAAAAACTTATCTATAAATATTCGTGAGTTACTTTGTTGCGTTATCTATGCTTGTGATCATTAATTTGTTTTTTTTAAATGAAATACTTTCGCTTTAATTGCTTGAGGGAAAGCAATAAACTAAGTATGAGGGGGTTTGATAACTCTCCAAATATACTTAAATTATCCTTCGAAAATACATTTAATATATATGTTAACGCATGAAATATTACAAAGTTTGCTTGTTTGTTGTGTAATATTCATATCAGTACCAAAAATGAAAAAAGGACTAAACATGCAAAAGAATCCCGTTAAATACACTAACGGTCTTATATGAAGAATCTAGAAGAAAATTCAAGAAGGAGTTAATGATCGAAGCCAAAGTGCAGCGCACAATTATCTTTGTGCGGCGTACTTCAGGACGAAGTAAATGCTATTTAGTTACACACCAAGTGCGACACACAATTTTTCTTGTGCGGCGCACTTCTCTTGCAGTTACTCCTAAGTCATAAATGATTTCAATGATTGTGCAACCTTTCACTCCCCAAATTCTAGCAACTGATGCACCATCCTCAAGTATAAATAGAGCACGAAATTCAGGGTTAGAGGCATCCCATTCTTCACTCTAATCATCTATAATCATTTCTCATTAGTTAGTAAGTTGTTCTAGGGAATTGTTGAAGAATAAACCTTATTCTTCATCATATTCCAGGTTTTAGTAGAGGAAAGTACCATTTGATCTCAGAAGGTTATGTTGAGAAGAAGTTATAGTGTTTATAGTTGAATTTCCAGGTTGTTAGAATTATTGTTCAAAGGAAACTCTTGAAGAATCAATATATCTTGCTATTGAGTTTGGTATAAACACATTTCCCTACTTTATTATTATGAATTCTGAATTGTTCATGCTTGTTATTTGTTTTGAATTTATGAATATGGAGTAGTTTAACATGTTTGTTTGGGAATCATGAGGGAATTATAGATTAAACTTGAATGAACTAATGAATTTTAGAAATTGTTAATATGAACTTGATGTTTTTATACTCGGAATTTTTAACAGTCATTTGATCATCATTCTAGCCCGGATATAGGTCGAAAGACTCCGGCTAATTGTCTGATTTCCAAGTTGTTTGTCTATGACAACTAGATCTTAGCCTTGTGAGGATTGGCTAACAAAATTATTATTAACCTGAGTATAAGAAGGTTTAAGGCATAACCATATGTCTAACAAGCTTGGTTAAGAAAGTTTATATTTATTATTTCCAAGCTTGAATTGAACTTAAAGCATTTTTGTTATCAAAAGTAAAGGCCGAAAGGATTTTTGATTATAATAAATAGACAATCGTTTAGCAACTACCCGTTTCTTTAATCGATTATACCTTCATTCTTGAACCCGTTATCTATCCAAGTTTATCTATATTTGTTCTCGTTCTCCAAAACAACATCATTTTATATATTGAAGTACTTTGAAATCTTTAGATAGTGACAGTCTATAAGATTTACCCTTTTGTAATATAATCGACCCTTTCTAAGAATTACCAATCCCGTGGAACGACCTGATCTTACCCTAAACCTATACTATAAACGGGGTTTTATACTTTACCCGTGTGTTAGTTGGAAATCGGATAAAACTAGTATTATAAATTTAAAGCTTTAATAACACATCAAGACACCACTATATAGAAAAACGTCTTGATCATAGATCAAAAACAACAACCAAAGTTAGCGTTCCCGTAACGGTTAACTTCTCATTCATCCATACTATACATACTTTTACAAGACAAATGGCGATATCTACCACTTTGTACAAAACTTGACATCGTTTATTTATAGTACGTATCAACGAATAATTGATCCTTTAAATAATTCCATTGGATTAAGGCTTTGCGAAATGACTATCTTTAATCTTTCCTCCTCTTTTTTGTTGCACTTTTCTAATTTTTTTGATTTTTTTAAACAAACTATGAATCTCGGTGTAATTTCACCATCTTCATGATCATAATAACTCCGGATAATTTCTTCCATAATTCTTCATTCTTCGGACGTACCAATAATTGTGATGGTAGTAAAAATACATAGTTTTGACTACTTTTTACATTCCCATTGCATTGTGCAAATTTCCCAACCATACCAGAGATAAAAAAAATGACAGAAGACACAAGAAATACATACTTTACACTTCAAGCAACTAGCAACTGATATATGGACTTAATCTAAAAGGGTAGGCTAAGGTGTAAAGGTGAAACGAAACAAATAGTTGGTGTTAGAAAAAGAGTGGAATGGCTCAGCAAGTTTTTCTAGGGGTATCTTACTCTTAATATGAGAGTAAACAAATGGTTTATACGGGAGTTAACTAACCGGTGTGGTTAGTTAATAAAACAGCATATATAGGCTTTTTGAGTGTAATCCTAGAAATTTACCAATTTAAACCAGTTACTCCATCTAAATCCATAGTGCTCATCACTGTGGTCTCGAATAAATATACCAAGCCAAGTTCTAAAGTCTACAACATCACCGGCACACTCATATTTTTATGAAATTTGGGTAAATAATTAGAAACGGATAAGGCTTAATCCTCACAATATCTAATAAGGGTTATTGTGTGCAGGTTATGTAACTAGTAATTTCACAAAAGTATGCTTGAAAAAATTTTAAATTTGAGCATAATTTATGCATTTTAATGTGAAAAATAGGACAAGTATGCATTCTAATTCCCATCCCCCCACTTAAATTATACAACGTCCTCGTTGTATAGATAAAACATTAAAAATAGGAATTAAAAGAATTAGAATGAGAAACTCCCCTGATATTTTGCTCGGTAGATTCTTCGTTGTTGATTTTTATTGAGCAATAATTCCATATTGTAGATACTTCACCAACGTTTGTCAATTTTTTCCTTTGAGGTCCTATGCAAAATATAGGAAAAACCATGCATTCCTATCTCGGGTATCCTACAGTTAATTAAATAATAAAACAAACTGTACAGGAAACCAATACGTCGAATCTTCTTCAATCAAAATTCTGCGATTAACACGTCCTGGACAAAGGTAAAAATATTAGCAGGATTTGCTCGGAAGAAAGACTGAAAATTAAGCACGGATATTAAATACGAAGAATATGCTTCTGCTGCTATATCAAACGATCGATACGCCGTATTCAATTGATCTGAATACGCCCTATCAATCTACTGAATGAATACGCTGTATTAGGTAAGAAAGTTAGATACGCCGTATCCAATTGAAGTGAATACGCCCTATCAGGTTATCGACCAGAACAGTGTATAGAAAACAATTAAAACACACAAACAATTAAACTAACAAATATACAAGCAAATAATACACAAATATACATAATTTTACACTAATCTAAATTTCACTAATCCTATGGGTTAAATTAATCTAATGTTAAAAACCAAAATATTAAATAAAAATCAAGTTTAAAATTTTTACTCCCCGTCAGCGGCGCCAAAAACTTGATGTGTTGTCGTGTAGGGTTTATTTTAGATAGTTCAAGTTTTAAATTTATATTTTGCCGACTTTACCTAAAACAACACTTTAACGGGCAGTGTACCCGATCAGATGGAGTTTCGTGGTAAGTAGGGTGTCGATCACTAATAGCGAGAAATAATCTTTTATTCTATCAATATTTTGGTTAACTAAATTAAGTTAATTTAATCTATGTTAATTCTATTCTATGTTAAACCTATGCTAAACCTATGTTAATCCTAATTCTAACGGATAAGGGGGGTTTTCAGCCTGAGAGACTTGCACGGGTTTTGTGGTAACTTAGATCAATTTAAGACACAATTACACGCGCAAGCAGATAGACAAAAGATAGAAGAGCGGTCTAGCCAAATATAAGAAAACTATATTAGCCATGATTAATCCAATTAATACGTTGGTTTGTTTATGTAGTGCAATCAGTGCTTATCTCGAGGCGGCATATCATTCCAAGACTTAGGCGATACTTTTTCCTAAGACCTAGACACGTAGAACTCTGTCACAATTAAACGCATCTGCATAAAGCATCCTATTTGCTTATTATAATCTATCTTAGGGATTAAAGCAATGGTGATCTTGTTAAACCATAGCCCATGAGGACTTTACTCACTTACTGCTTAATGGCTCTTTATATACTAGTAGTCTACTGTTCGAGTCATTACCAATTGATTAAGAATGTACTCGTTGATCCCAAGGGTCACCTGCTTGTAACATTTCTGTATTTTCAGGTCATTTACGACGTCATATATTTCACTATTTTTTTTCTCGTACGTGTTTACTTTTAATTTTATTAGTTACGTTAAATAGCGTAAGCTATAAATTAACAATTAGCGTAAACGGACACCAAATGAATTAAAGTTTTCGTCAAGCGAGCAATATATTATTTTTACGAAAGTAATAATCAACTTTTTATGTTTTATTTTTTTTATTGGTTACGTAAATCGTTTACGTTTCGCGATAAATTACGTTTAAGCATACCCAGAACCAACAAAATTAATCTACGCTTCAACAAATACTTATGTTTATAACAAATGCTAAAAGTTTTATAAAACTTTACCTACATTCATCACTTGAGCCGAATTTACCATGAAATAAATAAACCAAAACATAACACTTTACAACAAAAAAATATTGTTTAAAAGTTACCAACTTAACTAGGCAAGTATTACTTTCATTTGCAAATAAGATATTACTAGTCAATTCATTCCCTAAATTTCATAAGGATGATTTTTTTATTTTAGGAACCAATTCATTAAAACCTAAAGACTTACACAAAGTCATGACCAAAGACTCCATAATTCTCTCATTGTTTTTATGTAAAAGGGGATGGCGATTGTATTGGGAGGGAGTTTGACTTTGACTAGTCTTTAGGACTAAAAAGGCCTTGCAACTAGTAAGTATAATCTCACACACTTCTCAATTTGCATAGAAAACTTCACCATATACTCCATTTGTCTCCTCTAAAACCCACACGGCCACATCAACCACCCACCAAATCCATACAAAATTACTATTTATACAACACTTACTCACATTCCCTATCATCATATCTAAACTAAACCAAAAAAGATTTAGCTTGGTTAAGCCTTTACAAGAGTTAACAAAGAAAAATGGAAAATTTAGATTACTTGAAATTAGGTTTTCAAGTGTTGCAAGAATTTTATTCCCACAACAAGGGCTTAGATTGTGTTGGTCATCATCATACATCACCATAAGGTTATCTAAAACCCTTTATGTCTTTACAGTTATCATTTTATGTGTTTAATAATTTTTCATTTACAATATCACCATTTAGGATACTTTTTAAAAACCATGTAAAACATATTTCTACTTGTGATCATGGTTTTGAACATTTTTACATAAGTTTAAAGTGAGGTGATCAATATCATAAACTAATAGGATATATAAGTATTGTAACATGTTTGGTTAAGCTGTAATACATGTATATGATAAACTTGTAATTTAAAGTTAATTTAAAAAGATTAAGGATTTTTAAGACCCAGTAAAGGACTGTGACTAACTATAGAACTCATGGACATAATATGGATCTTGGACGCTATTATATTAAGACAAGTATATAATAAGTCTCTGGAAAACTTTGTGTAAATTTAACTAAGTTAACAGTTATATAAAACAAGTTTATAAGAAAAGATAGTATAAGTATATATAAAGGGGGGCTGGTTTTGGTTCAACCTGGTAACAAGCCCTCGCCATGTTTTAAAAAGATAGTTACGCCACATTACGATTCCAAAATGATAAGAATACTCGAAAAACCGATTAATAACGAAAAACATACGACGAATTTCAAGTCTTTACGTTAAATATATACTTTTATAAAACCTATTTTTATAAATGGTTACTAGTTCCACATATGAAGCACACACAGAAACTTATACTTTTAAAACATTAATAAAATGCCGAAAAACTTTTAATACAAGACGTACTCGAAAGAATCGCAAAAAACGGATTAAAAACGAATAAGTGTACACAGTTAGAGATTTACGATAACTAAATCTATAAAAATAAATTATATTACTTGTTATGAACAGTAAAAATCACTATTCACTAGAAAACTCAGATTTTGAAAATGTTATATTTTGATAACTCATCTTAATACGAAGGCGTGGACGTAAGAAACGAAAGAAACAGACTTAAAACGAGAAAGTTACGCCAGTTTTACTAAAGTATACTTATAAACGTTTTTACTTTATAAATATGATTTCACTAAAACGATTAGATGGTGATGTAGCTATATAGAATTATATGTGGTATTAGTTGGAACAAAGTACAAATATTATACTAGGGAGTTTTCATAAGAATGGCCATCTTCGGGGTGCGTATCACGAGTGGTTTGATTTACGATTTAAAGTGACCTAGTCTCCTCATACGTCACACATGACCTCTTAATTAAGATAGAGCCCGAACGAAAGTATGATGAGCTTTAACACCTATAATTAATCAAAGTGATTTTTAGTACTTAAATACGACCAGATATTGGATTATTTTCATTCGGATCGTAAGCGTGACGCATTTTCTATTGTGAATACTTGTTGATTGGCGAGATTCTTGAAGTACAAGGCGAGAGGCCAGAAAAGGATCCTGGATCACTTGCGTGTATCAAGGCTGATGAAAAGAAGCTTGATGACATTCGAGTTGTTTGAGATTTCCCTGAGGTATTTCCAGATGATCTGTCAGGTTTACCTCCTGTGCGAGAGATAGAATTTCGCATCGATCTGATTCCAGGCGCGTCGCCAGTTGTTAAATCACTAAACCGATTAGCCCCTTCAGAAATGTTTGAACTGTCGAACCAGCTTAAAGAACTTCAAGAGAAGGGTTTTATTTGGACCAAGACACTCACCATGGGAGCCACCCCGTGCTATTTTGTCAAGAAGAAGGGACGGTTCCAGTGAGAATGCGTATATGACTACAGGGAACTAAACAGTTACTATAAAGGAACCGTTACCGCTTTCTCCCCATGAATTGATTAAGTTGTTTTGACCAATTACAATGTGCGAGTTGATCATTCTCAAAGATAGAACTTCGCTCAAGGAAATCATCAGTTGAGAGTCCCGAGAGGACGATATTACCAAATAAACCGCTTTAGAACCCGATATGGCATTTTGAGTTCAGCATCATGCCATTTTGGGCTGACGAACGCACCAGCAATCTTTATGACTTAATGAACAACGTATGCAAACCGATTTGTTTGGAGAAATACCGTAATTGTGTTCATTGACGACATCTTAATCTACTCAAAGTCAAAGAATGAAATATGAAGCCACCAAAGAAGATTTTAGACCTTACTCAAAAAGGAGAAGTTGTATGCCGAAGAAATTTTCAAAGTGTGAATTTTGGTACAGGAAGCTAGTCCTAGACATGTGGTCAACCGTGACGGTATCCACGTGGATCCTAGCAAGGTTGAGTCGGTCAAGAACTGGAAGACTCCTGAATCGTCAACTGAAATCCGTTCATTCTTAGGATTGGCGGGTTATTACCGGAGATTTATTGAGAATTTCTCCAAGATCGCCAAGCCCCTCACCCTGTTGACTCAAAAGAATAAGACATATGTGTGGGGCGATGAACAAGATAAAAACTTTTCCATTCTAAAGGAGAACCTATGCAATGCTCCAGTGTTAGCACTCCCCGATGGACCAGACGACTTTGTGGTCTATTGTGATGCATCGAAACAAGGTTTTGGGTGCGTGCTGATGCAGCGGGGCAAAGTGATAGCGTAATGCGTCAAGATAGTTACAGTAGCAGATGAAAAATTATACCAGCACCTCACGACCTGAATTGGGTAGTAGTGTGTTCGCGACTTAAAATATGGAGACATTATCTTTATGGGACAAAAAGTGTTATCTACACTGACCACAAGAGTCTCCAGTACATATTTGACCAGAAAGATTTGAATATGCGCCAAAGGCGGTGGATCGAGCTGCTCAGTGACTACGAATGTGAGATCAAATACCACCCGGGCAAGGCAAATGTGGTGGCAGATGCCTTGAGTAGAAAAGAAAGGCTCAAGCCAAGGCGAGTACGTGCTATGAGTATTACTATTCCATTCTGGACTTAAGACTAAGATTTTGGAAGCACAGGGCGATAGCTTCTAATGATCTTAAAGCTCCATCTGATGGCTAAGAGGATTAAAAAACACTTTGAACTATGAGAATGATGGTGGACATTTACTCTTTGATCGTATCTGGATTCATCAGTTTGGTGGTGAAAGGAAACTGATCATGGATAAGCTCATACTTCTAGTATTCAATACAACGTGTTGCGATAAGAATGTATCATGATTTGAGAGACATGTATTGGTGGCCTGGGTATGAAGAAAGACATTGCTGAGTAATCATTTATCAAGTGTCAAACTCTCTAAAAGTTAAAGCCGAACATCAACAACCCTCCGGGTTTTACTTTTGTAACTTCAACAACCAGAAAACCCCTGAAGTGGAGAATGGGGAGAAGATAAACAACTGGATCTAGATCACATGCAGGTTCCTAGAAGCAGCGGTGGTATGATGCTATTTTTGGTCATTGTGGATAGATTTGACCAATCGCTCACTCTTACCCATATCGTGAAGATTACAAAACGGGAGAAGCAGGCAAGAATTTATATCAACGAAATTGTAGCAAGACATGGTGTGCCAATGTCAATCATTTCAGACCGTGATGGTCGATTCGTGTCACACTTATGGCAAGCTCTTCAGGAAGCGCTGGGTACAAAACTACACAAGAGTACGGCTTACCACCCTAGACCGACGTCCAAGTGAGCTACGTATTCAACGTTGAAGATATGCTTCGAGCTTAGTGTTTATGGATTTTGGAGGCAGTTGGGAATGCCTCATCTTTCCAATTGGTTGAGGTTTTCTTTATAAATAACAGTTACCACACAACGAGCATTAAGGCGGTCATTCGAGGCACTGTTACGGGCGGAAAGGTAGATTCCCCGTGATATGGACTAAGATGGGAGAAAGTCAGCTTATTAGACGCAGGAAACTTTATGCAAGAAACGACAGAAAAGATTTTTCAGATTAAGGAAAGGCTGAAAACGGCAAGGAGTCGCCAAAAGAGCAAATGCGCTGATAAGAGACGTAAGAGCCACTTGAATTCCAAGGTTGGAGACCGAGTGTTACTAAAGTATCTATGGAAGGGTGAGTGGGTACGATTTGGTAAGAAAGGAAAGCTGGCACCACGATATGTGGGACCGTTTGAAATAGTAGAATGTGTTGGACGGTAGCATTATCGGCTAAAATGAAGTTAACCCCAAAGATCTAAGCTGTGTCCACGACACATTTCATGTGTCGAACCTCAAAAAATGCTTGTCTGAGACAGATGTTCAGGTGCCTTTGGATGAGATCGAGATTGATGAAAATCTGTGATTTGTAGAAGAGCCTATTGAGATCGTAGAACAAGATGTGAAAAAGCTAAAGCGAAGAAGAATCCCATTAGTCAAAGTTCGTTGGAACTCTCGACAAGGAGCTGAGTATACCTGGGAACATGAAGACCAATTCCGGAAGAAATATCCGCATCTCTTCCATCATATAACCAAGTACCTCCTCTCAAGGTGTTGCAAACCTGAAGCCTATGAAGACAAGGCACTTCTAACCGTAGGAGACATTAACATTTCCCGTATATTAGGTCCATTTACGACCGTCATAATTTCACTAAAATAACTATTTTTTCTTTTCTCGTACGTGTTACTTTTAATTTATTAGTTAAGTTAAATCGCGAAAGGCTATAAATTATCAATTTGCTTAAACGGACTATCCAAACGAATTAAAGTTACTCAAGCGAGCAATAATTATTTTTACAAAAGTAATAATCAACTTTTATATTTATTTTTTTTATTGGTTAACGTAAAATTTTACGTTGTCGCGAAAAATTTACGCTTAAGCATACCCAAACCAACAAAATAATCTACGCTTCACCAATACTTATGTTATAACAAATGCTCCAAAGATTATAAAACTTTACCTACATCCTCACTCGAGCCGAATTTTACCAGAAATATATAAACCAATACAAACACTTTACGAAATTATACAAAATGTATAAAGTTACCAACTTTATATCGATGGCAAGTAAATACTTTCATTTTGCAAATAATATATTAGCTAGTCAAGATTCATTCCCTAATATCATGAGATGATTCTATTTTTAGGGAACCAAGTCGATTAAAATCTAAAGACTTTACAAGTCTTTACCAAAGACCTCCTTATTTCTCTCATTGGTGTTTCTTGATAGCTTAGACTATACAAGGCTTGCACTAGTAAGTAAACTCACACACTGGTGAGAGCAAAATTCTCATTTTGCATGAAAAACTTCACCATATACCCCTTTGTCCTCTCTAAAAAACCCACGGCCAACATCAAACCACCACCAAATCCCATACGAAAATTTATTTTACAAACACTTACTCGACATTCCTTACATCATATCTAAGACCTAACAAGAAAGATTTAAGAAGGCTTGATTAAGCCTTTACAAGAGTTAAGAAAAGAACAAAAGGAAAATTAGGTTACTTGGAATTTAGGTTTTCAAGTGTTGCAAGCTAGGGTTTGTTAATTCTAATACAAGGCTTCATTGGTTGGTCATCATTATACATCACCTAAAGGTGTTTTCTAAAACCCTTTTATGTCTTTACAGTTTATCATTTTATTGGTTATCATGTTTCTATTTACAATATCACCATTTAGGATACTTTTAAAACATGTAAAACATATTTCTACTTGTGATCATGGTTTTAGAACATTTTTACATATGTTATGAGGTTGATAAGTATCATGAAAAATGATAATATTATTTAACATGTTGGTTAAGTGTATAACATGTATATGTATAAACTTGAAATTTAAAGTAATTTAAGAAAGTTAAGGTTTAAGCCTTGTAAGGACTTGATACTGTTTGGACTCATGGACACAATAGGATCTTGGACTCTATTATATGTAAGTACAAGTATAAATAAGTCTTTGGAAAACTTGTGGTAAATATTGAATTAAAAGGTAATAAAATAAGTTTATAAAAATAGATATGTATAAGTATTATAAAGGGCTGTTTTGGTTCGACCGTTGTAACAGCCCTACCATTGTTTTTTAAAAAGATAGTACGCCCCATGACGATTCCAAAATGATAAAAACTCAAACGAAAAACCGATGTTATTATACACGAAAAAGATAACGACGAATTCAAAATTTTATTTTTGTTTACGTTAAATATAAACTTGTATAAAACTAATTTATAAACGTTGCTATTCACCACAGAAACCTATATACTTTAAAACATCAAAAATCGATAAAAACCTTATAATACAAGACGTGCTCGAAAGAATCGCTCAGAACGGCGATAAAAAAACGAAAAAGTTACGACATTTACGAGAATTTACGATAACTAAATCTATAAAAATTAAATATATAACTGTTATGAACATAGAAAAAATCACTATTCGACCAAATAACTCAGATTTTGCAAAAAGTATATTTTGATAAACTCACTTATACGAATGCGTGGACGTAAGGAAACGAACTTAAAAAGAAGAAAGTTACGCCAGTTTAACAAAGTATACATATAAACGTTTTTACTTTATAAATAGAAATTTTCACTAAAAACGATTAGATGAGAATGTAGCTATATTAGAAATAAATGTTGTATTAGTTAATCAAAGTACTAATATAACTAGGGATTTCATAATGAGGACCTTTCGTGGTGGCGTAGTGACGAGTTGTTTGGATTTATACGAAATAAAAGTGTCCTAGCTCGCACTCATCACTCACTTACAGACCTCCTTTATGTATGATAGCCCGAACATAGTATGAAGAGGCAATATGACCTATAAATAATCAAAGTAGTTTAGTACTTAATAACACCTATGAATTAGATCAAGGTTGCATTCGAATTACGTAAGCGTGAACGCATTTTCTAGTGTGAATACTTGTTGCTTCGTATTTTGTACGTATTGTAATCGAGCGACATAATTATAGGTCGTGATCAAGATCGTTGCTGCTTCGTTTGTATTCGGTTTACTTGATCGTGATCGTTGATCCAAGTGAGTTCATAGCCCCATTTCTATCTACTTGGTTTACAAACTCTACGGGGTGGAATTACATGCTTGTTTTATTACGGACACAAGTGTTTTAAAATTGTATGCTATTTCGTGATCATATTATTGCCTAAGTACCCTTGCCACTAAGTCCCTTTTTATCATGAACCGTGAGTTGCTATATTAGTAAGCGCGAGTGTTGTGGATAGATCTATCGGGACTGACAATCCCCACCTTTCTTTGGGGTCACAAGTTGACTCATGGTGCATTTAACATTTGAATAATACGTTGGTTGTTTGGCATCATCCTTTTTACTGCGTGGGGCATATATTACGATTACTTATTACGTGTTAAGGTTCGGTGTCATGAGCTTAGTGCAATAATACCTGTTTTTGGACTACTGAATATGATTCATGGTCTACTATTACTTAAATCTTGTGGTCCACTCTTTTACCGACAAACTTATGGATTCACTCAACCTTTGTGTTGACCTTTAGCATGTTTAATTTCAGGTCCTAAGGTATAAGTTTGGATGGGAGCCGTGACGGATATCAAAGAAGATGGATTCTATGTTTATTTAAATTCAATGCAACTTTTATCTATAAAAACTTAAGTCATCTTTTGGTATTATGAAGCCTTGTTTAATTAAAAACGTATGTGGAATTGTTTATGACTTTTAAAACATATGGGACCTAATGTATGAACTCTGATATTTTGCTATGGCATCGAATGAAATCTCATCTTAAAACGTCCATTTAAGGTCGTTTCCTATATCTTGATTGTTGTGCTATGAAGTCGCACCCCAATGCTACTATTCCGTTGGGTCATTTTCAAAACCTAGTCTATAACCAAAAAAAAAATTAAAAAGATTTTTTTTTTCAAAATACAGAATCTTTCATCGCTTATCCGATATCCACGCGCGCATTCCCTGATCTTTACTTACTCTTCAGATTATCATTGTTGTATTATATATTTTATATATAATAGTTGGTTTAAATTTGATCCCTTATGTCTATCTTTTAGCGTATTACTATTCATTCGTATCGGTCGATTATATAAATATTGACCATTTTGATTAATTCATTATTATTATAAAATCCTTATTTTCTTGGTTCGCATCATATACCTCGACTCAATGTACTCTTACAAATTCTTACCGGATTTTGTACTTGTATTATTGACAGAATCATGCCGCCCAGAAGAGTGAAAAAGAAATCCATTAAGAGGTTGGTGAAAAAGCGTGTGGCTAAAGCTATTGAAGAATACGAAAAGTCTAGGGCTAATCTAGATAGTGCTGGAAGTTCAGGAGGAAACCCTAGGAATGCTGGAGGAACTATGAATGTGCACGGTTGTTCGCACAAGACTTTTATGAATGGAAAACCTCACACTTTTAATGGAACAAAGGGTGTTGTTGGGTTAAGGTGTTGGATAGAGAAAGTGGAGCAAGTGTTTAAAACTTGCAAGTGTACTGAAGAAGATAAGGTTATGTTTGCTGCTAGTACTTTCGAGGGTCGTGCGTTAACATGGTGGAATGGGAACGTGCACACCCTAGGGCTCGTCAATGCTAACCGTATTCCTTGGACTGAATTCAAGACGATGATGACTACGAAATATTGCCCAGCAATCGAAATCCAAAGGATGGAGCAAGAGCTCTGGACTCTGACTCTGAAAGGAGATGACATCGAGGCATACAATAATCGTTTCCATGAGCTGGCCTTGATGTGTCATGAATTGGTGCCTACTGAAAAGAAGAAGATTGAAAGGTATGTTCGTGGGTTTCCTGAAAGAATCAAAGGAAACATCACTTCTTCAAAACCTGCATGATGCCATCAACATGGCCCGTGAACTGGTTGAGCAAGTAGTCTAGGGTAGGGCTACCATAATTAGTGAAAGCAATAAAAGGAAGTGGGAAGACCACCAAAGAAACAACAACAACAACAACAACAACAACAACCACAACAACAACAACCGTAACCGAAACAACAACTATCACCAACAACAAAATAGGAGGCATGAAACTGCCAGGGCCTATGCTGCAGCCCCAACTGAAAATAGGGGTTATGCTGGGAATCTACCAAGGTGCAACCGTTGCAACTTTTACCATAGTGGGCGATGCTCTCCAAAGTGTCAAAAGTGCCAAAGAACTGGTCATCTGGAGAAGGATTGTAGAGCTATACTTCCAGGTGCATGTAATGGGTGTGGTGAGAAAGGACATCTTAAGAACAAGTGTCCTAAGGCATGGAAGCAGCATAATGAGGGAGCTCGTGCGATAGCTTACGTGGTGGTTGAAAATCCGCAGCAGAATCTAAATGTGGTCACGGGTATGTTTCTTCTTAATGATCACTACGCTTGTATCCTCTTTGATTCTGGTGCTGAGAAGAGTTTTGTATCTTCTGCGTTTACACCTTTTATTGATATTGCCCCAACCGCTTTAAATACTAGTTATGAAGTAGAGTTAGCAGATGGAAAGGTGGTTAGTACCAACACTGTTTTACGTAGTTGCACCTTAGTCTTGCTTAATCACGTGTTCAAAATTGACCTACTCCTGACCCGACTAGGAAGTTTTGATGTCATTGTTGGTATGGATTGGTTGTCATACCATCGAGCTGTCATAGATTGTTATGAAAAGATTGTCCGTATTCCTCTTCCGAATGGCGAGATTCTTGAAGTACAAGGCGAGAGGCCAGAAAAGGATCCTGGATCACTTGCGTGTATCAAGGCTGATGAAAAGAAGCTTGATGACATTCGGGTTGTCCGAGACTTCCCTGAGGTATTTCCAGATGATCTGTCAGGATTACCTCCTGTGCGAGAGATAGAATTCCGCATTGATCTGATTCCAGGTGCGTCGCTAGTTGTTAAATCGCCATACCGATTAGCTCTGTCAGAGATGCTAGAGTTGTCAAACCAACTAAAAGAGCTTTAATATACGTATTATATTATATATATAATTGTGAGAATTTTCCTTTCTTCCTTTGTCCTCAAGGGTAGTTTGGTAATTTTCATATTATTTTATATTTTATTATTACGTGTATAAAACTACATGTACCAATCCTCTCCCTAGAATTGATGACTTGTTTGACCAATTACAAGGTGCGTGTTGTTTCTCCAAGATAGATCTTCGTTCAGGATATCATCAGTTAAGTAGTTCGAGAGGAAGATATACCCAAGACCGAGTTTAAAACCCGATATGGGCATTTTGAATTCACAGTTATGCCGTTTGGGCTGACAAACGCACCAGTAATATTTATGGACTTAATGAACCGCGTCTGCAAGCCGTATTTGGAAAAATTCGTAATTGTGTTCATTGACAACATCTTAATCTACTCAAAATCAGAAGAAGAGCATGAAGTCCACCTGTAGACGATTTTAAACTTACTCAAGAAGGAAAAGTTATACGCAAAATTTTCAAAGTGCGAATTTTGGTTGAAAGAAGTCCAGTTCCTAGGACATGTGGTCAACCGTGACGGTATCCACGTGGATCCTATCAAGGTTGAGTCGGTCAAGAACTGGAAAACTCCTGAATCGTCAATTGAAATCCGTTCATTTTTAGGTTTGGCGGGTTACTACCGAAGGTTTATTGAGAATTTCTCTAAGATGGCCAAGCCCCTCACTCTGTTGACTCAAAAGAATAAGACATATGTGTGGGGCGATAAGCAAGATGAATCTTTCCGCATTCTGAAGGAGAAGCTATGCAATGCTCCAGTGTTAGCACTCCCCGATGGACCAGACGACTTTGTGGTCTATTGTGATGCATCGAAACAAGGTTTTAGGTGCGTGCTAATGCAGCGGGGCAAAGTGATAGCATATGCGTCAAGACAGTTAAAGAAGCATGAGAAAAATTATACCACCCATGACCTGGAATTGGGTGCAGTGGTGTTCGCCCTTAAAATCTGGAGACATTATCTTTATGGGACAAAAAGTGTTATCTACACTGACCACAAGAGTCTCCAGTACATCTCCGATCAGAAGGAGTTGAATATGCGCCAAAGACGATGGATCGAACTGCTTAGTGATTATGAATGTGAGATCAAATATCACCCAGGCAAGGCAAATGTGGTGGCAGATGCCTTAAGTAGAAAAGAAAGACTCAAGCCAAGGCGAGTACATGCTATGAGTATTACTATACATTCTGGACTTAAGACTAAGATTTTGGAAGCACAGGGCGAAGCTTCCAAGGATCTCAAAGCTCCAGCTGAATGGCTAAGAGGATTAGAAAAACACTTTGAACGACGAGATGATGGTGGAATTTACTTCTTTGATCGTATCTGGATTCCATCAGTTGGTGGTGTAAGGAAACTGATCATGGATGAAGCTCATACTTCTAGATATTCAATACATCCGGGTGCGGATAAGATGTATCATGATCTGAGAGACTTGTATTGGTGGCCTGGTATGAAGAGAGACATTGTTGAGGACATTAGCAAGTGTCTTACGTGCTCTAAGATTAAAGCCGAACATCAAAAACCCTCATGATTACTTCAACAACCAGAAATCCCTAAGTGGAAATGGGAGAAGATAACAATGGACTTAGTCACAAAGTTTCCTAGAAGCAGCGGTGGGTATTATACGATTTGGGTCATTGTGGATAGATTGACCAAGACGGCTCACTTCTTACCCATTCGTGAAGATTACAAAACAGAGAAGCTGGCAAGGATTTATATCAACGAAATCGTAGCAAGACATGTGTGCCAGTGTCAATCATTTTAGACCGTGATGGTCGATTCGCGTCACACTTATGGCAAGATCCTCAGGAAGCATTGGGTACAAAACTACACATGAGTACGGCTTACCACCCTAAGACCGATGGTCAAAGTGAGCGTACTATTTAGACGTTAGAAGATATGCTTCGAGCTTGTGTTATGGATTTTGAAGGTAGTTGGAATACTCATCTTCCATTGGTTGAGTTTTCTTATAATAACAGTTATCACACGAGCGTTAAATGCGCACCATTCGAGGCTCTGTACGGGTGAAAGTGTAGATCCCTCGTGATATGGACTAAAGTGGGAGAAAGTTAGCTTATTGGACCAGAACTTGTACAAGAAACGACAAAAAAGATTTTTCAGATTAAGGAAAGGCTAAAAACGGCAAGGAGTCGCCAGAAAAACTATGCTGATAAGAGACGTAAACCACTTGAATTCAAAGTTGGAGACCGAGTGTTACTTAAGGTATCTCCATGGAAGGGAGTGGTACGATTTGGTAAGAAAGGAAAGCTAGCACCACGATACGTTGGACCGTTCGAGATCGTGGAGTGTGTTGGAGTGTGTCGAACCTCAAGAAATGCTTGGTTGAGCCAGATGTTCAGGTGCCTTTGGATGAGATCGAGATTGATGAAAATCTGCGATTTGTCGAAGAGCCTATTAAGATCGTAGAACGAGATGTGAAAAAGAAAGCAAAGAAGAATCCCATTAGTCAAAGTTCGTTGGAACTCTTGGCAAGGAGCAGAGTATACCTGGGAACATGAAGACCAATTCCGGAAGAAATATCCACATCTCTTCTCTAAAACCGTACCTCCTTCAGGTGTTGCAACCTGAGCCTTGAGGACAAGGCTCTTCTAACCGGAGGAGACTGTAACATTTCCGTATTTTCAGGTCATTTACGACGTCATATATTTCACTAATTATTTTTTTTCTCGTACGTGTTTACTTTTAATTTTATTAGTTAAGTTAAATCGCGTAAGCTATAAATTATCAATTAGCGTAAACGGACACCAAACGAATTAAAGTTTTCGTCAAGCGAGCAATATATTATTTTTACGAAAGTAATAATCAACTTTTTATATTTTATTTTTTTTATTGGTTACGTAAATCGTTTACGTTTCGCGATAAATTACGTTTAAGCATACCCGGAACCAACAAAATTAATCTACGCTTCAACAAATACTTATGTTTATAACAAATGCTCAAAGTTTTATAAAACTTTACCTACATTCATCACTTGAGCCGAATTTACCATGAAATAAATAAACCAATACATACACTTTACAAAATTATACAATATGTTTAAAGTTACCAACTTATACTAGGCAAGTAATACTTTCATTTTGCAAATAAGATATTAGCTAGTCAATTCATTCCCTAAATTTCATGAGATGATTTCTATTTTAGGGAACCAAGTCATTAAAACCTAAAGACTTTCACAAGTCTTGACCAAAGACTCCTTAATTCTCTCATTGTGTTTCTTTGACTAGTCTTAGGACTATAAAAGGCTTGCACTAGTAAGTAAACTCACACACTTCTCATTTGCAAAGAAAAACTTCACCATATACTCCCTTTGTCTCTCTAAAACCCACGGCCAACATCAAACCACCACCAAATCCATACAAAATTTTATTTACAACACTTACTCATATTCCTACATCATATCTAAGACCTACCAAGAAAGATTTAAGGCTTGGTTAAGCCTTTACAAGAGTTAAGCAAAGAAAAAGGAAAATTAGGGTTTACTTGGAAATTAGGGTTTTCAAGAATAAGCATTCGAAATTTTAAAGAGCTTGAAATGAAAAACTCAAAGAAGCAAAGTTGTAAAATAAGCAAAGGGGGAACAAAATTAATAAAGGCTTCTAGGACTGAAAATCTCAAATAAGCTCAAAAAGAGCTTATCTCTAAGCTGATTACAGAAAGTGAGGTTTTGAGCTTACTTCTACTTAAACAGCCATAAAATGCTCAAATTAAGCTTAAATCTAAAAAGGAAAAGTGATTTAAAAAGCTTATGATGTGCTTAATCTATAAATGAGAAGAAACTAAAGCTTAAACTACTTTTATGCTACTGAAATTGATCATGAAATAACAAACATCAGGTAAATAAGCAAAGAAACCACCAAAAATAAACTTCAAATAAGCTAGAGAACTAAATAACTGACTAGACTTTGAAACTTAAAAGACATTTTAAACTACTTATTATCCATCTAATACTATAAAATCTAGACTTATAAGCTATTTTAACAAATTTAAATCCTAAAGATTCTAAGTACTGTTTTTGGAATTTTCAAGTTTTTATGACTTTTGACAGCTAAATTGAACTAAGGAAATAAGCTAGAAGTTGCAAATTCAGACTTAAAATGTATTAAGCTATATGAAAACTTAAATCCTACTAAATTTTGTAAACTAAATCCTAAATTTACTGTTTTAAATCAAGTTGAGAACTCAGCAGTACTAACTGAGGTTAGTACTGCTAGTGTAAAGTTCAGCAGTACTTTCAAGAGAAAGTACTGCTAGAGCAAATTGATTTCTGAAAACAAATTAAGCAATGAAATAAGCTATAAAATGAAGACTAAAACTAAATTCTTAATAAGCTAAGACTAAACTTAATCCTACTGAAATTAAAGCTAACAGTACTAACTTGTGAAGGCAGTACTAACTTTTTAGTTAGTACTGGTAGTGTAAAGAGTTAGCAGTACTAACTTAGGTTAGTACTGCTAGTGTAATTTTGAGACTGCACTAAACCAAACAACCGCCTTTAATCATTTTGACTGCGTTGAGAAAAGCTCTTAGATAAATATAATGAAGAGTACTAAAACCAGATAAAAATTAGCTTAAAAAATAAACTTAGCAATCATGATTAAAACAACTGAATAAGCTTTTAAAATCTAATATCAAAACTATTATAAACTAATATTTTTAGATTTTATGAGTTTTTCTATGACAGAAACAAGTCAACTAATGATCTATAACTAATAAGCAAAAAACAGATTAGGACAAACAACTAATAAGCACTAGAAGACATATTTAAACAATAATAAGCAAAGAGAATAAGCAAATAAGCAATATTAAGCATATAAACTAAAACTAAGCAACTTAAAACTGAATTTAAAGAAGAATGAAAAGAGAAACTTACTTAATCCTTTAGCTAAACAAAAGGGACCAATTAAGGCAGCTACAAGCTCCTTAGCTTATTAATAAGCTAAGGTATAAGTCCTTGGGATCTCTTCCAAGGTAAGATCCCCTTCCAAAAGCTTGGATACAATAAGATCCATATGAGATTAAACTGATTTAAGGTTTAGATAAGGTTAATACTGAATTCAAACATCTCTATTTCAGCTTATAGACTGAAAGAGCTTAATAGATCTTATGAGAACAAATTTGGCTTATAAATGAGAGCTTAGAAAACGAGATTTAAAATACTAAAAACTGAATTTCATTAATTGAAAGCTGAATTACATTACTAGAAAAGGAAAATTACATTTAAGAAAAACATGAATTTAAGCTAGACTAAATTACTAAAAACTAGATAAAAACGTAAAAGCTAGATAAAAAGAACGACATTTGTGTGTGTGAGAATGAGGCCTATTTATAGGCTTGAAAGAAGCTTCTAGGATCTCTAGCCCTGCTCTCCAATCTTCAATCTCTGCCATTCATTTAATCAATCATTTTAGAGATCCTTTTTGGTGCCGTTTGATCAAAATGTGACACAGTGAAGGATTGCCAGCGTGTCATTACCATGAGATGTGAACGTTTGTGCTTCTTTTGAGAGTATTTTAGTACAAAAAACCGCACATTCCCATTGTGCTTCCTCAAAGATCCACGTAGCTCTTTATGGGGATTGCCAAATGGGAGGGTTTGGTGATGATAATTCTCTGAGTACCATGTCATCCTTGACACCGGCGAATTGGTCCTTGTGTAATCCTTCATTTCTTCTATTTGCCCCTTGATGTAAAATGGAGGGTGAATTGGGGAAGACGAATGAACAGTAATTGTTCATTCGCGCCCATTTTTAACTGCTTGGGTAAAAAACAGTTGGACTTTAAGATTGTGACACTTCTAGTCCCTTTCTTCCTTTTCTCTTTTAGTTATAAATAACTTTGGGAGGGTGCAAGATTGGTCCTTGTGGTTTATAATAGAGGAAATGGCTAGGGATTTGGCTTTGGCTTGGCTTCGGCTTTGTACTCTTCTGATTCTCGTGTCCGTGCTTGCCCGTTTTTGATTGTTTTCTTGCGATTTTTGACTTATCCATACCTGCACACACAAAACACAAATACAAGCATATTTTTGCCATTTTTGGTCTGTTTTGGGTTTAATTGGGTCTTTTTAGGTACAAACGGATATGTGTATTTTACACTTATCAGTCATTTTTCATATATCTTGGTCAATGTACTTCACTTGTCATTAAGACTTACGTTTCTTTGTTCCTTTGACCATTAACAAGAAAACAAGCCTCCTTAAAACCTTCAAATGTGTTCTTTGACCATCTATGCACCAACTTGACTAACCTATTCCTAAGTATATATATACTTGCACCTTTGTTAGATAAAATCATACAACACTTCTCTTGATAAGAAAATCAATTTTCTCTCCCTTTTTCCTCTTGAAAAGCCACGGCAAGAAACACCCCTTTTGGGTAATCCATATTAATTTTTCTACAACCCATACACACTTATACACATCATACCTAAGATATTCTAAGGTGTTTCCAAGCATTGGATTACCTTTTTCAAGTATTAATCAAGAAAAGTGAAACTAGGGTTTTATCTTGGAAAGCTAGGGTTTTCATTGTGCAAGCTTTGGATTTCTATCTAAACAAGGGTTTAGATTACTTTGTTCATCATCATCATACATCATAAGGTCTACTAGAACCCTTTATGTTCTTATAGTTTTCATTTCTATGCATATGTTATTTCTATTTTAGTTAAATCACCATTTAAGATTTTTAACATGTAAATGGAATTATTACTTGCAATGGTCATTTTGTACACTAATATACATGTTGTGTTATTACTAATATCATGTTAATAAAGATGAGAAAATATTGTACCATGTTATTTTGATGTAAAAATGATTAACTACAAATTAGGGATTATAAAAGTTTCTTAATATGTTTCAAGTTAAAGAAATACATATGACAAGTTAAGGTTAATTATGGACTTATGTTAATGTTGTATGATTATTAATATAAGAATATAAATGATAAGAAACTCGAAAAACGGATTAATAACGAAAAAGATACGGTAAAAACAAGTTATACGTTAATAAACGGAGTCGTAAAAGAATTTTTATAAAAACTTTTTATAAAAATTATTCAAACAGCAAGTTTGGTATTTTTAACAAATTATACATATTTTTAGGATTCCAAAATGATAAGAATCGTAATTTTTCAATTAATAACGAACGTATATATCAGTGTTTCATTAAGGAATAACGATCCTACAAGTGGTATCAGAGCTTGTGTAGAGACTCTGACCTTGAAGAACTTTTAATCAATCGAAATCTTCTAAACTCATAAAAGAATGTCTTGAACAGAACATATCCTCCACCTCAGCCGTTACTGCACTCAGAATCCCTTATAATCAAGAAAGGTGAATATGACCAAATGGTCCATGAAGAATGCGACAGTAAAATCTCATCACTGCACACATACTATGGGACACTTAATCACTAATGAAAACCAAACACAACAGATCGCAATCTCCTCAGTGTCTGCTCCAAAGACTCACTTGCTGCAAACGCAAGAAGAACCAATGAGAAAGCCCTTAATATACTGCTTCTGCATAACCTGATAGTCCATCTTCTCAGTTTTCAGATGGCGGTAGATGCAAGATCTTTATGGAAAGCCATAAAAGCAAGATTTGGAGGAAACGAAGCATCAAAGAAGATGCAAAAGAATCTGTTGAAAACAACCAATTTGAGACATTTAGTATTAGATCGATGGGAAGAAACTAGATTCATGCCATATGAAGGTTTCAGCATATTCTTAGCATCTGAATAACATGATGCTACGGTGTCCATTGAGAAGATGCAAATTTGAACATTCCACACAGCCTACCCATCTGACACTCGAGCATGATAGTGGCTACCAAGATCGTGGACAACCTGGATTAGACGAGTTAGACTTGATGATCCCTACAACAAGCTTAAAGTGTATGACATGGAAATTGAAGGGTAGTCTCAAATTCAAACTCTCCAAAACATTGCTTTTCTGTCCACAGAAGTCAAGGGCAGTACTTTGAAACAAAGTACTGCTGAACCAGCACATATCCCAAAGGATATACTCAAGCTATCTCGAGCAAGGTGCCAACTGCTCCCCAACTAGTGTTACTCACTCAGATTAAAACATAACATTCTTCCATGCTCAACAAGCATCTAATGCCCACACTCATGATTGATGAAGACCAGCTGCAACAATTGATGAAAGATGCTATGGAAGAAATTGACATTCGTGGCAAGTGGCTATGATAAACAGCTAAGGATAAGGAAGTTTATGAGAGACAGGAAGATCCATTGACCTCCAGACAAAAGAATGGATTACCTTTGATAAGTACAAAAAATTCTGTATGCTTAACTTCAAAAGTTAGGTCATTATTGCTAGAGAGTGTAGATTTCTAAATACAGGAAAACAGAGCAAATGGTCGTAATGAAAAAGAGGATTGTGGCTATTGAAGATTCAAACTCAAAAGCCTTGTGCAACCATACAACAATGGAGATATTGATTGGGACCAAGGGAATTTGATGCTGAACCAAGGTGACATATGCTATGATGGCACTGACTGGAGTTGAACAGATGATTGGAGCATAGTGGTTTGATGCAAGCACATGCACTTTGCCCAAGATGGACTTGATGATTTTGACTGGAGCAACAAACTGATGAAGCACCAGTATCTCTAGCTTTTGATGGCTACAAACTCAAAGATGTACCTTACGTTCCAATGAGTAAATCTATAAAAAGTTGATTGAAAAGCTATCAAACTGAAAGAGATAAATTTTCAAATAGCTAGGACTGAAATTCTAGTATATCAAAATTAGTTTAGAGTCATTAGTATTCATGCTTAAAACACCTGAAAAGAATTAATATTCATGGTGATAAGTATATGAAACATGGAATATGACTTAAAAGATAAGAGATTTGAAACTATAAGAAAAACAAAGCGGAATTAACACTCAAGCCCATTACAAGTGAACGAGATGATTTCAAACAGTAAACGACTTGACAATGGTCAAATGCTTCAAAGTAACTTCAAACGAAGATCCTAAACAAACAAAGATATGTATCCCTGATACGTCATGTATAGGCGCGGTTTGGGATGAGTCTAGTAATAGTCATGAAATGTGACCTTTTCATCTTGGGGATGCGAACTTTGACTGATTCTACATATAAAACTTCAAAAGAGAAAAAGGCTCCAAAGCAGTACCTCCACCTAAGTACAATTAGTTCACCTAGGGCAAATGTCTCCTTTACAGATAATGAACTACCATTAGGAATAAAGTGTTAATCAGAGAAAACAAAATCAAGTCAATCAGCATTGATAGAAATAAAGTCATAATTGAAGATTGGGTTGATAGTGATGATGAAGAGACTGATGTTTCAGAAAGTCAAAAGGAAACTGCTTTTAACTCAGAGAATAGTGAAACATCTTTTGAAAACAGGTCACCAAACAGTCAAAACAGTGTTGGTCAAGAATCTAGGACAAAGGGACTTGGGAACAAAGGGGGTAAATTATGTTTTGTTTGTTACAGTCCTAATCACCTTATTAAGGACATGCAATCTTACCATGAAAGAACCTCCAACACACCCAAACTCATATATCTAAGGGAACTCAGGGTTCAAGGGAAACAAGAACGTTTGTAACAACATACAAAGAGTGAACCATAGTAATTTCGCCAAGAAACTCAGGTAACCGCGTCACCAAAGGTAGATCCTTTATCCATCAGCAGTACTTACAAGGATGGTATTATGATTGTACTGCTAGACCAAAAATGACACAAACAGTACCTTCAAAAAGTACTGCTAATGTGACTTATCAAGGTACTGCTAGATCTAGAGTACCACAGGCAGTACTTTCACGAAGTACTGATGGAAGTTATTATCCAAGGATGGATAATAGAAGACCTAGATTCTCAAGTTACTCACCATTCGATCAAGGTCTTCTACACAAGGACTCCTCACAGACCACAAAGACCCTATAAAATGTATAAATCGATCTGGTAAAGAAAAGGAAGTACTGTTGGTTTACCAAGCAGTACTACCACAAAACTGTCAAAAAGAGTGCAATGAAATATCCAAAACAACATGAAACCAAAATGGGGGGGAACTATCTAGATTCTGTAAATAGGGGTAATGGATCTTACACACTCAAGCAATTTGAGTATGTAACTCCATTAGGGGTATCCAAGTCAGTTATGACTTGGGTCCCTAAAAGAGTCTAATTCTCTGAAATTGTTTGTACAGGGCAAATCCAAAAAATCTCAAGGACTATGCTATCATTGACAGTGGATGCTCGAAGTATGACAGGAGACAAGGACAAGTTGTCTGATTTTAAAGAGTTCAAAGGTGGTTATGTGGCCTTTGGAAATGACTCTAAAGGTGGAAGAATCTCAGGAAAAGGAACCATTAAGACATCATGCTTAGATTTTGAGAAAGTTAGCTATGTGGAAGAGCTCAAGTTTAATCTCTTATCTGTTTTCTCAAATACTGTGATAAGAAGCACAATGTACTCTCACAGATAACTAATGTCTTATCCTATCTCAAAATTCTAGTTGTTGCTGAACGATTTGGTAATTCTTAGAGCTCATAGAAAGAATGATGTCCAACAGCTTGGATCTAAAGAATATATTCCCTCTGTGGAATCACTTGTTTGTTGCAAAGGCAACAGAGGATGAAGCTGTCCCTACGGCACAGAAAGACTGGGGCATGTCAACTTCAAACAATCTCAACAATTGGTTATAAAGCAATCTGGTTAGGGGGCTTTACCTTCAAAGACTATTCAAGCTTGCTCACTCTTGGTGAGCATGTAGAAAGGGTAAACAGCACAGGCATCTCAAGAAGATGAGGAAAGAACTGTCAGCAGAACCTCTTGAATTGAGCTCCACATGGACCTTTATTTGGACCTGTTTCAGTAAGAGTATAAACAAGAAAAAGTACTGCTTGGTGGTCACAGATGACTGCACAAATGCAGTGGGTGTTTTTCTTGGCCTACAAGGATGACACATATATATGCTTCATGATTTGACTGTGGGTTTGGAAAATAGGGCTAAACATAAATTAAGACCATCAGGTGTGATCATGGAACAGAGTTCAAGAATCAACTATGAAAGAAGTTTTGTGCCAAGAAAGGAATCAAGAGAGAATATAAGCATTGCCAGGACTCCACAGCAAGAAAGGTGTTGCAGAAAGAAAGAATAGATCTTAATGGCAGCTGCTAGAACTAATGTTAGCAGACCCCTCTACCTAGTCAATTTTTGGGCTGAAGCAGTCATACTGCTGTGTTATGTCTGAATATAGTGTTGGTGACTATAAACCTCAAATGAAGCTCCTTATGAAATACTGATGGGAAGATCTCCTAACATCATTGTCAGAGACATTTGGATGCCTCTCAGACTATACTTCTAAATACTCTGGATCATTGGGATAAGTTTGAATGGCAAGTCAGAAGAAGGAAATCTGTTGGGAAATACTCTACAACAGCAAAAGGGTTTAGAGTCTATAACAATAGGGTCAACAAGAAATAGATCCAAGATTGTCTTCATGTAAACTTTCTTGAGATACATAGAATCCAAGGGAAAGGTCCTGATTGGATGTTTGATCTTGACCTTTTAACTCCATCCATGAATTACATTCCTGTCAGGAAAGAAAACTATGCTGATTCAAAAGAACAAGGAATAACTTGTGATGATGCTGAAGATTTAGATGACCAGCAATTCATTGTTCATACCACTCAGCCTATGCCTCCAGAGGAACATACTGCTGCAAAAGAAGTTAAATTGTCCTCTGAAAGATCAAGCTTTACATGATGAGCTTGTAAGTTTGATGCATCAAGAATCTCTTTGCAAAGCTCATACTAGTGATCAAGGAATTGCTTATTGAAGAGGAAAAGAGGAGATATCTATTGCAAAGGGAAAAGACATGTTGACAGTACTTTCACTCTAAGGTACTTCTGCTTAATACACTCTCAACGTACTGGCAATACACCTACGGATTCTGATGATGAACTCCAACAGATGGTGGTTTTCACAACAAACTCTTTCGATGCTGAGAAGGCGGCGTGACTGACAACAACAACTTGGATCCTACCATTGATGTTCCCTCTACTCCCACCTTAGAATTCATAAGTTTCTTTCTCAAATCAAATTATTGGCAAGTACTGCTGGGTTCAAACAAGAAGAAAGCTTCAAGACAGTACTGTCAAATCAACATCAAGCATTGCTGTCTTTCATATGACAATGCAAAAATAGAACTAACCACAAGACATCCTCCAGCAAACATGCTTGTTTGCTTGTTTCTTATCACAAGAGGAAACCAGAAGTCTCTCAAGCCTTAGCAGATGAAAGTTGGTGGTTGAAGTGATGCAAGAAGACTGCTTCAACTTCAAGGCTACAAGAGGTAGGAGTTATTGTGACCTACCCAGAAGCAAGAGGGTGATTGGAACTAATAGGTTTTCAAAACAAAGAGATGAACGGGAGATACTCATTCATTCAAGAACAAAGCACGCCAAGTTGCACAAGGGTACCGCAAGAAGAAAAGAGTGTCTGGATATTGCTGAAGCAGTATATCACCATTGCCAGAAATTGAAGCAATCCAAACTCTTATTTCTGGCATTTGCATCATTTCATGGCTCTCCATGAGTCTATTCAGATGGATTACAAAAGTGCCATATTTGTATGCAACATCACAGAAGATGTATATGTCAAACAGCGCTCCCAAGGTTTGAAAGATCCTGCTCATCCAAACCAGAAAGGTCTAACAAGTTGTCATGGCCACTTTATGGCCTGCAATCAAGCCCCAAGAGCAATGGTATGAAAGACTTTCCACTTTCTTTTGAACATGGATTATAGGAAGGGGCTATTGATAAAACTCTGTTATAAAGAAGGATAGAAAGAGATATCATGTGGTACAGGTACAACTGTTGAATGATATTCATCTTGATCACACCAAGTCTTCTATGGGAAGGAATTTGAAGATCTTATTCAAAAGGAATTCATGTTGAGTTTCCATGGGTGAACTCCCTGTCTTTTAGGGCTTCAAGTCAAGCAATCTAAATGGTGTGTATTTTTCTAAGTCAAAGACAAATATGTGAAAGACAATTCTCAACAAGTATGACTATTAGAACCATTAAGCCAGCATCTACTCCCTATTGAAGCTCAAAAAATCTCTAGGAAAAGATGAAGAAGGTGTAAGAGATGTAGGATGTAACAACTATAAACAGGTCGTATGATTGGCGGTCTCATGTACTTAACAGCTTCAAGACCCAGACATAATGTTTGCTAGTAATGACTGTGAGCAAGATTTCAAGTACACTCAAAAGGTTTTCTCATCTACATGCGCCAAAAAGGATCTTTATGTATCTCAAACATCAACCTAATCTTTGGTTTATGGTATCCCTAAAAAGACTCTCCTTTTCATTTGAAGCTTTTCGAATGACTATGCAGAGGGGCAACATGTGAATAAAGATCAACTTCAGGAGGAAGTTCAATATCATGGCATAAGACTAATTTTGCAATAAAAGAAACAAACAATTGTGGCTATCTCCTCTACAGAAGCAGAATATGTAGCAGCTGCAAGTTGTTGTGCTCAGGTTCTTTGGATGCAAAATCAACTACTTGATTATGGATTTAACTTCATGAACACTGAAATCCATATAGACAATGAGAGCACCATTTGCATTGTGAAAAATCCTGTTTTTCACTCAAAGACCAAGGCATATTCCAGATTCTAGCATCACCTTCATCTCGAAGATGTTGACTGCGCACAAGGCACATTAAGTGGTCAAGGTTCATCACTGAGATGACAATGTAGCAGATTACTCACAAAGCTTTCTACACATGGCTAAGAATATAAACTTTATGTTCGGTAACCAATTGCGGGATGATGAACCCATAAGCTATCTTTGAGGGGAGGATCACATATAAAGTACTGGTGATCAAGTAAATTAACTGTTTTGGTTAGAATTGGATTCTTTGAAGCACTCTAGCTATATTTGAGGGAGGAATGAAAGATTTTTCAGAGTTTGATGATTTGAAGAGATAGTTGCAACGTATGAAGGGTTGTCGTTGCACATATTTGAGTTGGACATCTTTTTGTGTTGAAAGTACTGCTCATCCAACTCAAAGTACTGCTTGCCTTAGAAAGTACTGCTTAGACAACTAAGTACTGTTCTAACGTTCGGTCAACGGTTAAACATACGTTTTTGCGCTAAAAACGTATTTACAACGGTAACTTCATAGTTATCTAACACAACCTATAAATACTCAACTGAATTGCATTTTTCTCTCACTCTATCTCTTTTCTTTCATAACTTTTTAAATTACAACCTCCGACGCACATTAATTTCCCTTCAAATGGCAAATATTCGCTCTTGTAACAAGCACAACATGATTGCGCATTGTGAAAAGACGGCTCAGAATGCTGATTTTTATCAAATCATCGACTTTTCTACTGGCTGTTCCATTAATTACTCTTTGTTGGTTGATCCTGATCTTATTGGTCCATGGCTTCAACAATTTTGGGCTACCGCTACTCCTCAAAGTGGATCAATGCGTACATCACCTACGCGCCAAGGTAGCTGGCGAAGGAAGATTTTGATTTCTGAAGCAACCATCGATCTGACCTACTCTTTGATGATGAAAATGGAGTTGATTGCTTTCACTAAGGCAATTCATTTGGATGCTCTTCGAGATATTGGCTACGAGGGTAACTTAGCACAACTCACTTGTCCTAAACTTATTTAGCCACAGTGGACGTACTATGGTCCATGTATTACTTCACTGCCTTAGTCCTAAGAGCACTTCATGGGAACAATTTGGGACAAACATTGCCTCTGCTCTTGTAGGTCTAGCCACAAACCAAAAGTATTAATTTTTTTATTTTCCTCTTGATATTCTAACTGGGTTGCTAGGACATATTTCAAATGTACAAACCTTTTCTTATGTATAGCCTAGGTTCGTCAAATTGTTTTTTGAACAAGCAGTTCAGAGGGAGTAGAACAGACCTCAGAGACTTATACCATCCTTTCACTTCCTTCACAAAGGTTTTTAACATTTAATGAGGCAGCATAGTAACTAAAGTTTCATCATGATAGAGATTACACCATTGACTCATCATATGGTATAGAAGTAGTCACACATTGAAATGACCCCCACCCCCACCCTCCCTGCCACCCCTCCCCCTCGGCAGCGGAGGAAGAATCAAAAGTACTAGTCCTCATTCTAGGGCTGCAAGTTATGCAAGGGATGCTCAAGGCACTCCAACTCAAAGTGCTGCTCATTCTCAAAGTACTGCTCATTCTCAACGTACTGCTTCAGTACAAGGTACTGCTTCCTGTCCATAGGTACGGTTAACTCTCACAGGACTGCTGAAAATACAAAGGACGGCTGACTTCCAAGGTACGCTAGAACCTCATGATGCAGCTTACGTATACCTAAATCTCCAATGATTAATACTCCACAGATGAGGTTCTCAAACGTCTGTAGGAGATAAGGACCTTGTTAGATATATATGCTTTGAACAGGGAAGTTAGGAGACTCAAGAAGCAAACTCTTTCTCAAGCTAAACAAATAATCAAGCTCAAAGCCAAGCTCAAGAAATTGTCCAAATTCGTCAAGCATGGTCTACACATCATGCTCTATGGGTAGCAGAAATCACCACCTTAGAGGCAGAAATAGACGAAGTAAAGCAGCATAAGAAGCAAGTGTCTTCAGTCAAATTGGGGAGGAATAATGATGAAGGAACTTAATTCTGAAGAGCACAATGTTTCAAGAAGAAGATACAACACATCCTTTTCTTTTGATGAGTATTAGCTTGATCAGGATGCTGCTGTTACTCCTGATTGGAAAAGAAAGTGATGAGACTGAAGAAGTTAATATTGAGGAAAAGAAGCTTTCTAATGTAAGAGTGGCGAAACAGAAGAATTGGATTTGGAGACAACTCAAGAGAACTGCTAGACAAGGTACTATTACTCCAAGACCCTAAACTTTGAAGAGAAGCAGGGTCCTTCAAGCCCACTCCGTCCAAATGCAAGTTATGGACTCGAAGAACAACTTAATGCTAGCTGAAGTTCCTTGTCTCAATTTCTAACCAAAGAGGTTTGAGCATTCCTGGTCCCCTACAAACTCAACCTCACAGCCAACTCAAGGTACTTGATCCTAAAGATAAAGGCAAAGGATACTAGTTGAATGAACCTAAAAAGAAGAATTACCTTTTCAACAATCAAGCCGTTGGAACCCAATGATGAGGAGTTTGCTATGAAAAATTCAATGGGTCTCCAGAAGAAGAAGATAAGAGTTATAGCGAGAAGAAGTGAAGAAAACAAAGCAAAGACTACTTTGAGGAACCTACTTCTCTTGCTCAAGAAGAATCAAATATTGAGTTTTCTTAATAAGGTCAAGGATACAAAAATTTGCAAAAACTTAAGTATCCACAGATGAAGGAATTGTATGACAAGGTTCAAGCATCTATTAAAGACTCCTTCAAAGACTTTATTCCAATGGATTCGGAGAAAGAAAGGGAGATGTTGAAGGAAAGAGATGCAAAAAGACTCTTAAGGAAAAGGAAAGCTACAATATCTGAAGAACAGCCAACAAGAAGCTAAGTTAAGAACAGAAACAATTATGAGCTCAGAAATTACCTAGGAGTTGTAGACTTTGAAAGAGTGTACATGATAAAGAGTCACTAGAAGGAATCTCCATGATTACAGAGCTCCAAGTTATTGATTCACCTGATGAAAGAGTATCTTATCATTTCACAAGAGAGAATATCATTTTAGAGCTTTTGATACTTGTGGAGATACTGCAAGTCCATAGATAGACAGGATTTATATCACCATATCCGAGTTTATGACTATTACGAGTATCACATTCTCCAACCGGCTTAGGTTTGATGCTTCTGGTGTGATCTAAACATATATAGGAGAGACTTGAATCAAGTGATGATGACTTCTGATAGGATCAAGAAAGAATGGGAGATGATAAGATGGAGGTTCATGAATCTTCGGGATGCAATACACTAGAGATAGAAGATGGCACTATGATTCACATGCTGGCCTGGAGAAAAGATAATCCTCTATCAAGAAGTTGATGATAGGATGCTGGAAACATGGAATGTGAAGTTGAGATGAACAGTGAGACAGCCATTACTTTGATACATCTGTGTCACTTTGTGGCCAACTGGCAATGGGACAAATCTTAAACAACTGTATGTTTTATCAAAATTTTCTTTATATAAGGGGGGGGGGGGGGGGAGTGATCTACTTTGATAAACAACAACTGTGAACAAAGCAGTACTTTGTAAAGGTACTAGCTAGTGTAACAACAAACAGTACCTTGATGAAGATCCAGCTGTTAAAAAGTCATTTTGAAATATTGTGAAGATTAGAGTGTGCAAAAAGATTTAGTCACATATATTTGAATGTTCAACCTTGTTTTAATGGATTGATTGGTTGGAGTTAAACCAACACACAGCAAATGATATTCAATTCACCATGTCTTACAAACCTATGAATTGACTAGTCCAAATCAAACAGTTTTGGTAACAGACATCTCAAATCTGTGATGGTTGACATTTCACCAAACAATTGTATGGTAGATCCAGTACACCATAGGTCTTTACACTGCACTGAATTATTGGCTACTCCAAAGCAAACGGCTTTTTGGTAAAGAGAACTCAAATCCGTTGATAGCTTTAATAGTTTGCTCAAAACTATATGGTCCTCAACTCACCAATGTTTTATTACTGAGAGTTGACTAGTCCTGAGCAAACGGCTACAGGTAAAGACTAATCAAATCCGTTTATGGTTGTAATGACTTACCAAAAGTCATATAGTATTCAACACACTATGATTAATGTTCTGAGTGTTGAAGTGGTTTTCAGTTTACCATGGATTATTACCTTTTCTAGGTACCAAAGAACTGACTAGCCCAAGAGTAAATGGCTACTTGGTAAAGGCTCATAAAAACCATTTACGTTGCTGAGAAGACATGTTGCTGAGAAGAACAATCTGTTTGATGCTAAGACAAAGAGAAGTGTTTATGTTTAAAACACGGGGTTACATTTCAGGATACTCAAACAGATTGTGTACAAGATACTGCTCAAAGGATGAAGCTTAAAAGATTAAAGGCAAGTACTGCTTAAATGACAAGACAGACTGATGCTGAACAAAGAAGACCAACTATCAAGAAACTTGAAGTCAAGCAAGTAGAATTCAAGTTAGGGGAGGATTGTTGGGAAATACAAGTCAAAAGGTCAACGTACTGCTAAGCAAAGGGTCAAAGTACTGCTAAATAGAAAGTCAACGTACTGCCAGTTAAAGATTGAAGTACTGCCGTGGATAAAGGAATCTTAAAGGATTATCATTTAGACGGTTAAGTTAGTATTTATCTTGTAACAGTTATTCTAGTGATTAGTATTGATTAGAGTTTATGATATACAAGGACTGTACAACTACTAGAGGTTATCCTTATGTTTATAAAAGGATCTCTAGGAAGCTATTAAAAAAACAAAAAAATACACGAATCATTAGTATTGTATTATTAGAGATCTGCAACTTAGGCAGATTCAAAAGGTTTATAATAGAAATCGTTTAAGAAACTATTGTGTGTTCTTCTTGATATTGTTAATTAGTTTCCGCATAATTAACAATATTATATCAGTGTTACATTGCTACTAACTTGGATTTATTCAAGGAGGTAACATCCTTTACAGGTTAAAGGGTTAGTATACTAAGGTACAACGATCCTACAATAAGGATTAAGAGTTGTTATGATCTAAGGGCTATGGATGGATGATGAGGATGCTCCTCAAGGGCCTAGAAGCTTCACTTCATCACTATAAATAGGGATGCAATCACATAGTAGGAATCATCTAGATAGGAGTAGGAGTAGTGTAGTGTAGCTTATTTACTAACTTATTGTAATTTTGTTTTTAAGAAGCTTGTAATCTCTTTTAGTATTAATAAAATTCAGTTTCATTTAAATTCATGTTAAATTCAAGTTTTAGTTTATGCAAATTTGGCTTAAATATGTTTAGAAGTAATCAAATAAGCTCAATAAGCTCTCCTTAACTCTTTAAGCTAGCTCTAATTCAATTAAGCTTTTTTAAAGCTTAATTGAATGAGCCTTTCATATTAAATCACTCAAAAAGTCAGTTCAAGCTATTTTGGATGATAAGCCAAAAATGGATGGGCTTATGGTGTTTTTACTAGCTTGTTTACAACAAGCT